>WNWK01003572.1:0-22500 GCA_009830355.1 Cherax destructor
CTGCAATGTAGACCGAAGGTGGCAGTTCTCGGCAGTCAAACGTTAAACGAGCTATATTGCAAGGATAACGTCTTCGCTTATTGGCTGGGAGGACAAAAGTGTCAACTTTAAGGATAGGGAGTTCTTGGAGCTCAAGCTGCTCGAAATGTCATCACCACATGTCTGGAAATTCCGTTGGACAATGGTGTGGGGCAAAATGACAGAACCACAACAAGAATTGAGGGAATGGTGCTTGTCAATAGTAACAGGTGTATTGTCAATGGTCGTAAGAAGAGAAAGATCACGAGCTTGGCCAGCATTCTGGACCGTGATGATGCGAGTGCCGCTCTTGAGAGCGTGAAATGAGATGTTTTGACCAACATGGCGTAGTAGAGCCTTACCAATACTATGGTCTGAAAGATAGGTATTAGGAGAAGTTGGACGAAGAGTAAAAACTTTGTCCATTGAGTAGTTTGAAACAGAGAGTTTAAGGGGAGTGAGTGACGAGCTGGTCGTTTCTGCGATGAACGAGAAGGGAGTGTCGAATTGTCATGTGTGGGTCTTGGTCGTTTTGTGTGGGACCGGGGTGGTCCGATGGGAGACGGGCGAGCGATTCGAAATTGCCGCACCGTCGAGGAGAAGCCGGAATCAAGGTCAGAGAAGAGCGAAGGTCAGACGTATCGAAAGGGCCAGTCGGGACCCTGGTACCTGAAGCAGGTGACGAACCAGCACCAGCAAGAGGTACAGGGGCATGAGAGGTGTCCAAAGAGTCATCCGTTAACGAGGCAGGGTCAGTACTGGGTGCGGTATCAGGAAGGGGCCCGGGGTAGTGGGTTCATGGATTGGGTCAGCCATGGTTAGGTTACTTCTTTCTTTTTATTTTTAAGAAAAAAAAGAAAGAAGAAAAAATAAAAATAAAAAGAATAAAAAAGGGGAACGTGGAGGAATAGGTCCTAGGAGGAATGAAAGGGAGCGCAAATCCCCTCCGTGCCCAAGAGAACCTCAACACCGCAAGTAGTGCAGATGCTGCATGGAACCCGTGCCATACCCTACCCTTCACGCCAGTAAACCAGCAATCCGGGATAGCAACCTCACATCCACCGAGCCATCTCGGCGGACAAAAGAGAGGGCGGCCGGATATCCGCCACAAAGCATACCGCCTTCGGCCACCACCCCGGAATCCGAAAGGTGGCCTCCAGAGATACACCCGTCGCCCGAAAGATACCCAAAGCCACCCCGGGTGACCGGAGAGGATCGGACATCCCCAGGCGATCCAGATTCCACGGCAAACTACACCACCGCCAAGGACCTCAACAGAATGGGATGGACTACGATACCCTTCCCCCTACCTAGGAACTAGAATGCCTGAGGAGAGAAGCTCCCAGGGTAAAACTGGGAAGGAAATAAGGGAGGGATGAGGAGGAGGAGGAGGAAAGGGAAAAGGGAGGATGGGGGAGATGGGAAAAGGGAGGGGGGATTGGGGGGTAATTAGGTTCGGTCTGAGGAAGAAGACCAAAAGGTCCAATTCCTCAGACCGATAGCCTCTTTACCACGTCAAGGAGCCCCCCTTAAAGAGGCCTGGAAAAGTAACATGTGGAATCCTGCAAGGATTGGTACTAAGACTAGTACTATTTCTAATTTATGTGAAAGATATTCCAGATGGGATGGAGTCAGATTTATTCCTGTTTGTAGACGTAAAATTGATAAGAATAAAATCAGATGAGGATTGGGAGGCGCTATAAATGGATCAGGACATAGTACAAGCTTGGTCAGATAAATGGTTGTTTGAATTCAACCCCAGCAAAGCAGGGTCATGTAGATTGAGGAAGGTGCCAGAAGACTTAACACTGAGTATAGACTCTGGAGACAGAGGTTAAAGACTGCACTCGAAGAGACCTAGGAGTCAGCACAGTGCTTAGCATGTTACCAGAGGCTCACATTAATCTAATAATCTCGGCAGCCAATGCTCATCTGGCAAATCCAAGAGTGATCTTCAGTAATCTCAACAAAGTGTTAATCTGGGCTTCTTATGCAATGCATATCAGGCCCACCTTCGAGTATGTAGCACCATGTTAAGAAACTGGAGAAAGTGCAGAAGCATGCAACAAGGTTTGTTCCCAGGTTAGGGGCACGAGCTATGAGAGGTTAACTTAACTACATTGGAGGGTAGATTATTATAATCAAAAGAAGTGCTAAACCACAAGGGTCTGTTGGAGGGTAGAAAAACCAAGGAAGCCATGATGACATGAAAAATGAGCCATAGGGATGTCAGGAAGTATTTCTTCAGTCTCAGGGTGACTGGGAAGTGGAATGATTTGTAATGGTGGAGGCAGACTCCTCACAGAGTTTTAGGAGCAGGTATGATAGGGTCCACAAACACACACACATACAAACACATGGCATCAAAGTACTCAATATGTCTACTGTAAAACTATTTGCATGCAATGACTGAACAGATATTCCAGATGTCTGTTCACCTGCATAATTACTATTTTAACTGCTTCATGGTAACTCTTGGGATAAGTTCACAAGTATTTTTCTTTGGACACTTTACTAACTAGCAATAGTGCCTTCAGTGAGGCACAAATTATATCACTGTAGAACTATACAAAATAAGAAAGCACATTAACAAAATTAAGTCAATAACCAATGAAGAAACAAGGATAATTTATTCAGTGGATATTTAGTTTTCTATAAAATTCTCCATTCTAAACATTTTAATATTAACAAGATTCTTTTGAAGAAACTTGTATTAATATTTAAAAATCGTTAAAAATTCACATTGTCTTGCAAGAGTTCACAACAAAATGATTATGTACATTTTTAATCAAGTGATATACAAGGAAAATAAAAAAATATTAAAATATTTAAATAACCTTTCACAAGAAAGGGGAAAACTGGAGAACTCTGGTTTATTTTTATTTGTTCTTCTTTTCTTTATAAAAGACTGTCCAGAAATAAATTACAAAAAATAAATATAATATGCACATTTCATATTTATGCACTTTGATGTGCATTCAGGGATCACCATCCCTGCTGCCCCTAACTTTTTAATGAAGGTAAAGAACTATGTATAAGAAAAAAAAAAAAAAACTAATGACCAGAATCTAGTTACAGCACCAATTTCACAAGAAGTTGGTATTTTAAGATTCAATTGGTACTTTTTTTGTTAAAGAAAAAGTCTCAGGTCGTCACTAAATTATGAGAAGTTATATTAATTTGGATAAAATGTTGAATATCGTTTAATTTTAGCACCATGGCTGTCTTGACAAAATGAATCCATATGCTGTTTTTGCATATCTAAACAGTTTATATCATATGCAATTTATAAAAGTATCTGCTGTACATATATAACCACTGCATAGCAGAAGCAGTATAAACAAAAATTTAAAGCAATACCTGAATTTTAAAGATTTTATCCACCTACTCTTATGTATGATTAAGTCGTATATACTATTAAAGTCCCTGATAAGTTAATGTGAATCTGGAATTTTCTTTTAACTGTCAAAGAAAGATGCCTCCGTGATGAAGTCTAGAAACTTGACCTTGTCATTCAGAGGTAGTAACTGATATTAGAACTGCTCACCTTGCCACACAATACAAGTGTGCATGCGCACACTCGCACAAACATGTACACAAACACTCACACAAACACAACTACTTTACATCATGAAAAGATAAATTGGACATTTTATGAAAATATAGTCCACAAGGCAAACTTGCATAAGAGTGAGCTTAAATCTATACTGTATATACTTTGTACAATTACTGTTCAAATATAGACAAAAAGCTATTTAAGCCAAATAATTTAATTTACACGTTTTGTTTAAAACCTACACTGTTCATCACACAATATGGTGAGATGTAGTGAGTATTTAATATCACATTAAATCAATCACAGTATACAAGAGGAGTATTGAGAGCCACTTAACTGTCTCTAGCCAAGAAGGAGTCTAAAAACAAATTTGTACTTAAATTTCATGTTAAAGGTTAAGAATCTCTGCTGTACAGTGAACTGCAATGTGCAGATATAAATGTACCTAAAAATCCAAACCTTGTGTGAATCTTTACACTAAAAAAGGTAAAAATTGCAGCAATAAGTTTTTATAAATAGATGGAAAGCAAATATATTTGACCCATTACTTACATTACCCAAAGTTGTCAATTTGCAATGGCTGAATGCATTTAATGGCAGAATACATCGTCTTGTATACAGTGACCTCAGGTGGACTGGCACTAAGAAGGACTACAAAACACGAAGAACTGTGATTAGGAAATATACTCTGTCAATTGGTAACTTCCATACCACAAGCGAATCTGACGATAGTATGATTGGTAAACACTCGTTCCACAAGTGCATTTGATGATGGTATGACTGGTAAACTAAAACCACCATTTGCACATTTGGTATGCCATTCAAACAGTAATTAAAAATGACTCGCCTTCTGGCTCCATGTTGAGGGAACATGTGTGGGCTCGGACAGACAACTTTCTTTAATAAGGGGCACCACTTACAGTAGTGTGTTAAACATTTTACACTGGTATATACCATAGTGTTTGCCATAAAGTTTTTCTTCAGTAAATACCAAGGAGCCATTTAGGCCATTTTCATTACACTGAAGACGTCAAACCAAAACCAATCCTTATAAATGACCATTAGGTAATTGGTAACAGAAAAAAAAATGAAAGATTGTCAGAGTCATTTTTCCGATGACATACAAGCACCCAAGTTAGAGAATAAATAGTTAAAATGATTTTATCAAGTCAATTGGCACTACCTTTACTTAACATGCTAAAGTATCTCTCATACTTAGCTAAGTCTAATTACAAACAAAAAAAGTATTACTAGTACATTATTATATAAAATTTATAAGTAAACCGTAAGACAAACCATAGCATCTTCAAAAATTTACTTCATATTAGAGAATAACTGAATCAAGTTTCTTAAATTAATTATTTACTTAATATACTCAATAACAAATGGAGAAAGTAATACAAGAGGTTGATTGATCTGAATATTTTGACCCCCTTTTGGGATCCTCTTCAGCAAACACTGATCAATCTCCTGTGTTTCTGTCTTCATGTGGGTCATTATAGAGCACTGATAATTGTTCATTACACTTTAATCATTTACTTACTGTATATACCCTACCCTAGTATAGGTCAATCCCTGACTTTTTCCTACCTTGTTTATAAATCTGCTCTAGTTTCTGAGGTACTTTAAAAGTGGGTCAAATTATTTTAATGTGAAATATAGTATAGCCATAACTTGGAAAAAAAAGTACTGAAAATTTGAAAATGGTGTCAAATATTTCAAAATATTTGGGATAAAGAAAGTGAGCCTAAACACTGGATATACACAAGAATAAAGCAGCAAGGCAGTAAACCTACTGGTTCATGTTAGGCAGATCCTACACATACCCAACCATTACATAAGAATATCAAGGATAAACACTGCAGTAGGCCTACTGGTCCAAGCAAGGCAGGTCCTACTATCATCTAACAATTGTTTGCTAAAGACTGGTAACCAAATAATTAGACTTATTATTTGTTCTGTTTGGCAGCACAATTGTTCACATCTAGTATGCCTGACCAGGAACTCAGGTGCCTGACCACCCCAATGAAACTACTAGATATCAAATTTGTACTGTATATTTAAGATATGGTTACCAAGTGTGGTTTTTGCCCTTTAGGTACTAAAGATGTAGAGATCTAGCATGTGGTAGGTCCTCAATATGTAGCCCCATACGTTTTGCTTTAAAATTATGTCTTAAAACCTAGACCTATACAAGAGTATATACAATAGGAGTTATTTCAAGTAAACACATCATAGTAATACCTTTCGCTGAGCATAGCATTACTAACAAAACCTTGCAAGGAAATTTACATTCACTTCACTAATTTTCATTCAAAATTCACTATCACAGTTGTCCAAGTTTCAGATCTTCATAGTGCCATGGAATTATGTTAAAATCATATAAAAGCAGCACATACAAACTGACTATCATGGAGGCTGTATATTAGTGTTTCACTGAAAATGCAATTCAGATTGACCCAAGTTGGAAGTCATTAACTAGGAGGTTCTCTGAGGGTTTTTGCTGCTCCATCTCCTTGGCCACGGCAAAGGACTTTCATAATGCCTCGGAACAACACCTTGCACATTGCGTTCAAACCGCGAGAAGAGAGGATACCACCATAACCTCTCAAAGAAGTTGTTTGAACCACTTTCCTGAAAATAAAACACATTTAGAAGTAAAGAAATAATGTTATACGAAATTTAAAAAAAAAAAAAAAAATAGAGATAACATTTGTGATGCCAAGAAGAAAGTACTGAAAGTATATTAATATACTTGAAGAGGGGAAAGAATAGGAGCTATAAAAAAGAAAAATAATGAAAAACAGAGTTGACAACTATAAAAGTGAAAAAAGTAAGCCTTGACTAAAATAATGAAACGTGAATAAAATACATATTCATAATCTGGAAAATATTAATTTCCCAACCTCTTTTACTTAATAATATTTGTTAGTTGGGGTGTGAGGAAGTGCTAGGACTTTCTCAACAGGACGGTCATCTCCCACCAAGGTAGGGTAAAAAAAGAAAAACATTTCACTATCATTTACATTATATCACCGTCTTTGCAAAGGTGCCCTAATATGACAGTTTAGATGTCACTCCAAACAGCCAATATCCCAAACCCCTCCTTTAAAGTGAAGGCATTGTACGTCCCACCTCGAGGATTCGAGTCTGACTAACTGGTTTCCTCTAATCCTTTCACAAAATATTACCCTGCTCACATTCCAAGAGCTTGTCAGGTTCCAAAAACCATTAGTCTCCATTCACTCCTATCTAACACACTCACTCATGCCTGCTGCATGTCCAGGCCCCTTGCACACAACCTCTTTTACCCCCTCTCCATCCTTTCCTAGAACCCCTCCTACACCACCTCTCCTCCACTACAGATTTATACACCCTCGAAGTCAACCTATTTTGCTCCATCCTCTGTAAATGACCAAACCCACCTCGATAACCTCCCTTCAGCCCTCTGAATAGTAATTTTAGTAATTCCACACCACCTTCTAACTTCCACACTACAAATTTTTTTGCATAATATTTACACCACACATTGCCCTTAGACATGATATCTCCACTTCATCCACCCTCTTTCTCACTGCAGCATTCACAACCCACGCTTCACACCCATGTAAGTGTTGGTACCACTATACATACTTTCGTATGTTCCCTTCTTTGCCTCCATGGATAATGTTTTTTGTCTCCACAGCTACCTCAATGCACCACTCATCTTATGTCTTCATCAATTCTATGGTTAACCTCATCCTACATACATCCATCTGCTGACAAATCTACTCCCAAATATCTGAACACATTCACTTCTATTTCTGTTTTTTCTATTAAGAAAAACCAAAGAAAACTCAGGCGAGTGTGTATACATAAATATGAACATCCATGTGTAGTGTAAAAGTAGCAAGATATACCTGTTATCTCGTGTTTTTATGAGACAAAAAAAAAAGACATCAGCACTCTTACCATCATGTAAAACAAATACTACGTACAGGTTTCTGTCTTAACACTCATTTGGCATGACAGCAGTACTGCCCTGGGTGGTTGCTGTCTATCAACCTACTAAATATTTTACATGAACTTATTTAATCATGTAGTCAGTTTAAGTATAATCAGGTGGAGTAGCCATTACCACTTATTCACTGTCTTGTGTGTCCCTGAAAATCCTGTTTAATTGCACAAATATCATTTATTTGAATGTGGTAACTGGATCACAAATTATTGACATGTCCCATCTCATTTCATAATTAGAGGAACTGACATCCAAGTATCCAAATATTAACCTCTTATTAAAGCCTATAAAAACTACTAAAACAATAATCCAGGTTATTGAATTTAGATTAAAATTTAGTCAAATCAATTTGTATTCATGACATCAGTGGCCTGGCAAAGCTAAGAAGGGTCCTAGAAAGTGACCAGATGTTATAACATTCCAAATGAAGTCAAGTGCACTGTTAGGTTTACTATAAATCAACCCAAATTATATATCTAGGATTGCTTTTATATTATCTTTGTAAGAAATGGCAGAGCATATTAATACTATTCTGAAGTCTTACCTTGAGAATTGCATTATTTGCCAAAGTGTGGTAGGTGTAAAAGATTCTTGTAGTGATATAATAGCCTATAAGACAATCGACAGTGTAATGTCCCCGGGCTATGAGTACCATCACCACACCAGTCACCGCTAAAAGTGCAAAACACCAGTGCAGCAACCACCACCGCCTTGGAGTATCTGAATGGAGAAAGATAATTACTGCACATTTGCTATATCAGTAAATAGGAACAATTACCTGACACACGAGGCTATTAGTGTATCTAAAAACGCACATGTAATAGTATCACCACTAAATGAAAATTTAGAAATAAATTTTCTGCTTTTTAATTCTCAGTGTGAACTTAAAACTACCCAATTTAACCCTTTGACTGTCGCAACCCCTAATCCTGAGGTGTCTCCTGTTGTCACAAAATTTTAGAAAAAAAAAAAAATTATTTTTTTCTCATGAATGAGAGAATCTTTTCCCAATGGTAATGACACCAAAAGTATGAAATTTGATGGAAAACATACGGAATTAAGCTCTCGCAAAGTTGTGATCTCGGCGATATATACGCATTGGAAATTTCGCCGACTTTGAGCCCTATTTTTGGCCAATTCTATTGTTCCAGTCGACCAAACTCATGGCTATTTCTTTAGAACTCCATTTGTTCTATTGATTGAGCACAAGAAACCACCAATTTACCAAAAAAGTTGTCAATTTCAAAATAGGGTCCAGAATAAATTATGCAGACATTCCTGGCACTAAAATAAGATGTTATCTGTTCATTAGTCATGCCTTTAGACCCCTCTTATATTACTTTTGCTTTCTATTTTGATTTTTTATTCACACAAAAAATAGAAGATTTACCATTATGCAGACTATTGCATTATTGTAAAAATGGTATAAATAATATCAGTGCACTTGTGAAAGAATATTAGACTCGCCAGTTGATGTGTATTGGACGCATGGTGTGATTTGTTTACTCTTGAACATTGGCAAAAATCAAACATTTCCCCTACTTTGAGCTCAATTTCAAGGTAGTTTTCATCATGAAACTAATCCAAATCATCTCTATTTCTGTAGTATGTTTTCCATTCTATCAAATCAGACCATGAAAAAGAGAATACAACCATAAATACTACATACTATATGAAAATACACCTCAAAGTCGGCGTTTTAATCCAAAAACACGGTCAGTTTTTTTTTTCTCATTATGCACTGCGTGCTGCAGGATTTTTTTTATACAGCGTACACTGACCACGCAGACCCATTCTCTCATATGTGGGCCTACCAGCTTTCTCCCACTTGATTTGAAGCCGCTAGAATTTTTGAGTATATATATATACGTCCGAAACAATCAAAGGGTTAATAATGTCCTAGATCATATCAACTGAGAAACCCACAATACCTGAACAGTAACAAATTTGCCTTTCCCTAAATAAGGAGAAACTGTCTTAAGATGCAATGACTCCATTACCTTTAGCATGACTATGTAAGCATTTAAAAGTAATTTCAACTGACACTCCACAATACTGATATTTTTTTTTTATGACCAGATTCATCAATACAGAGGGTTGCCACAGCACATGTTAATGGCGAGGGTCCACCTTATTATGCGGCAAATAACCCAATTTCTGAAAATTATGTATCCTATATCTTCCTTGTTGATTATGCTGCATTCCTGTTTGGTCTACTGTCTGAAGGCTTCAAGAAATGTACAACAAATCCAGGATTCTTTGATAATCTTACTAGTGAAGTACGAGAAGTACTTAACGTGCAGACAAGCTGATATTCCTGATATCAAGGAATCTTATTTACACAAGGTGTTTCACTCGGTAGGGATCTGATAATGGTACCTGATAAAACCCTCAGTGAATGAAAAAATTGTATAAACAGATTTTTGCTACAAGTGTCTTTCTACTACAATTTGTCTGTGTACACTGAGAGTTCATAAGCAGCACTAAACCATGTAGGAGTCAAACAGCACCTGGGGGAATGGAAGGCAATCCGATTCAATCCATGAAAGGGGAAGGTTGCCGCTTGAATCAAGAGCCCTTCACTGGCATCAAGGAACATTCCTTGAAGGGTGTCACCTTTCTGATAACTCCAGATGTATTCTATACTACTACATACAAGTTTGGAATTTTGTTGCAAATAATTTTATGTAAATAAGCAAATAATTTTATGCAAATGTTTTTTGGAAAACTACAGTTAAAACCACATCCTTATATTCATAACTATACATTTTTTCTTAAATTGTAGATTATGCATTACACAGTGATATATATTAAAATTTAAATTTTACTGCAAAACTAAGAACTTCACCAAATTCTTGGTCTATTAACTTACATTCTCGTACCACAAGGTATGCCAAAACAAGGCAGACTGTGTGGCCAGAGTAAATGTAATCTCCACAGAAAGTATGTTGACCGTTGATTGACAAGCCGAATCCTGAGAGCAGCTGAATTACCCGTTTGGCCACCAATAAAGGACCAGTATAATTAGCTTTTGGCGAGCAATAGTAGTTGGGATTGGCAACCGGAAGAACCGTTACATACATTGTGATAGAACGATAAAAATACAGCAACCCCATCATCAGGAAGATACGACGGAAGAGAATCCATCTGAAAATGAAAAAAAGAAAATGCAAGAGTTACTCTATAATGTTTGCAGTTACAAAAAGCAGAATGTACTATGTAGTTCATGTACTGAATATTACACTAACAAACTAAGAAATACAGTACAGAGTTACAAACTAATATTTCATTTTTCTCATGTAAATATCTGCAAATGTATCCTCATTGCCTCCCTCTTAATTTTTTTTTATCCAGCCAAAATATTTCAAGTCTCCAGACCCTGAACTTCATCTAAAATATTATAATGTTACTTTAATGCACTGTATAACCACAATTTCTAATAACACTGCTCCATTATTTCAGCTGCCCTTCAACTATTAGGAGAAATTGAATGAACATCCATTTGAAGTAATGTGTACAGATTTAACCATCACATACCTTCCAATTTTCTTAAGGTTACAGCAGGCATGGATCATACTTTTACTATACATAAGGACTGAAATCAGGAAAGATTTTTTTTATTTAGTTGGAAAATGAGGATCTATTACATTGCATGAGGAATAGCCAGAGCATATACAGTACACTACATTAATATTACTAACCTGTGCTTGTGAAATATTATAACCATTACACACAAGTATACAGAGATTATGATTATTATCTCTGACACATTAAGGCCCCACTCCTGTACAGTGATGGCATCTAGAGTCACATCAGGTAGAGGCTTATAATCAGGCACTTTTTCATGTGTTAGTGCTAACGAGGCAGTAGTAAATATCCAGTTTGATAACAGGAACAGGAATGCTGCAACAATTTTTTTTATAAGAGTGCTGTTTAAGAAAGAAAACTATGCTTAGAAGCATTTTTTCATCCTGCAAAATTCAGTACTGTACGTTCATAATATGTTTTACATACTGTATATAACATCTTTATATCAATATGTGTCACTGCTAAAACTAAAAATGTAAATTTCAAGTGGTTACCAATATAAAGACAGTACTGTACTTACCTAGAAATGTTTTAAATTTCTCTTTTGGAAATCTTGGTGCTTCCCTGTGTGGTGCAGGGATAGGGATTTTCACCATCCCATTACTAGTGCTGCTACTGCTGTCGTAAAACCCACCACTCACTCCGTCTTTAATAACTCTAAATTTAAGAACTTTTATTTAGTGCACGTGTGCATTAGATATGAAAGTACAGTATAATTGCACTTCTTTTACAACCCCATCTATAAACATTTAACTATGGTCACATCACATATCCCTTTCTAAAGCCTACTTTTACTGTAAAAAAAAAAAAAAAAAAGGACTAGTTTTAATATATTTTTTGTTGTATACTATTAGTAATTAAAAATGGCAAAGAAATTAAATTATGAAAAAATGTAAAAAAGACATACAGAAAAGATAATCTTGCAAAGGTTCTCACCCATTGGTGTTGATGTAAGGGTCATGATTAGCTAAGAGGGGTTGGCGCTGATATACATCATGATTCATGTGGCAATGGTCAGATTCATCCACCACACTGCTCGCACTACTGCTGGTGCCACTTCTGCTGGTGCCACTCCTGCTGGTGCCTGCTGCACAGTGCTGTGTGTCTGTCACTGGCCCCTCGCTCTCTCCTACTGACCCATACCGGCCCCCATCACCACCACCACCTAACACCATTCTGCAAATGACAAAGAAATTTTTCACTTTATATTTACGGTATACACATTTTAATTTCTTTTTAACTAGTTATATAATAAAAAATATACAATGAAAATTTATATACAGTAGACCCCCGAGTAACGAGCAAAATTCATTCCAGAAACCTGCTCAAGTGTCATTACCGAACGAATTTACTCCCTTAAGAAATAATGTCAAGTAGGTTAGTCCATTTCAGACCCCCAAAAATACACTTACAAAAGCACTTACAATATTATACTAACATAATTGTATGATTTCCGGGGTGCTCATTACTCGGGGGTCCACTGTACATGTATTTATGTATTTTATCAAGTATTCTCCCTTTGCTGTGGTTAGGGTCAACAATACCTGAAGAGAAAGCAGTGTTCACAACCAGTGTCAGGTTATATTACACATGGGTGGAATGACCAAGGCCTAGGCAGTAGTTTCCTGCTGGGGTACTGCAGCACAACAGGTTGCCATTGCACATTGAATTCCACATATCTGCCAGGGTACCACAGCACAGGTGCCATAGATATCTGCCACCAGGGGTACTATGACAGGTGCCACCTATCTGTCAAGGGTGTCACAAACCCTAGGGGGTGCCAGAGATCTTTGCCAGGGTTGAAACAGTTAGAGACTATTAAATGGAGGCGTAAGTGGCTATATCTGGAAAAATGTTAGCAATGAAGAATTAACACTGTTCATGCATGTGCTTAACTTCTAAGGTACAGTGGACACCCCCGATATCGGCCGGTGCGGATATTGGATTTCGGCCGGCAACTCTGAAATCGGCCGTATTGGACGAGTCTGTTCGCCCGCCCAGGACGCCGCGTGCGTGACTCAGTCTGGCTGTCTCTCTCGGTGAGTGAGCCAGAATGAGTCCTCAACAAGGATTTTTAAGGGTTTGAGGCTGACCCTGACCCTGTCAACCTTCTGCCTGTTTTGAAATCTACTGTGTCTTTGGGGAAGTCCATGGTTGGAGGTGAGTGGCAAGGATGTGGAAGAGTTGGTGGAGGACCACAGAGAAGAGCTAACCACTGAAGAGCTGCAAGACCATCTGCAACAGCAACAGACCACAGTTGAGGAAATTGGTTCAGAGGAGAAGAGAGAGGGAAGAAGGTGCCTTCTTCAGTGATTAAGGACATTTTTGCAAAGTGGAGGGAGGTGCAAAGTTTTGTGGAGAAATATCACCCTGACCAAGCTGAAACAAGCCATATCTGCAACATGTTCAGTGACAAAACCTTGTCCCACTTCAGGAAAATCTTAGATGCCAGAAACAGAGCTCTCTGGACAGTTTTTTGTGAGACAGGGGTGCAGTGACTCAAGCTGGTCCTAGTGCCAGTAAAACACAAAGAAGGGAAGTAACCCTAGATAGGGACTTGATACCTGAAGTCCTTATGAAGGGGGATTTCCCTTCCAAACAATCCTCTCCATCTCTCTCCATCTCTCTCCATCTCTCTCCATCTCTCTCCATCTCTCTCCATCTCTCTCCATCTCTCTCCATCTCTCTCCATCTCTCTCCATCTCTCTCATCTCTCCATCTCTCTCCATCTCTCTCCATCTCTCTCCATCTCTCTCCATCTCTCTCCATCTCTCTCCATCTCTCTCCATCTCTCTCCATCTCTCTCCATCTCTCTCCATCTCTCTCCATCTCTCTCCATCTCTCCATCTCTCTCCATCTCTCTCCATCTCTCTCCATCTCTCTCCATCTCTCTCCATCTCTCTCCATCTCCCCCCCATCTCCCCCCCATCTCCCATACGCCAACAAGTCTTCAATAAAGGTAAATGTGATGTTAAATGTTCATTTATCCATTTCATTAGTCATTTTATTTAGTTCTCATTGTTTTGTATATGTAAAACTATAGTTAATCTTTAAAAAATGTATTTTTTGTTAATATTTTTGGGTGTCTGGAATGGATTAATTGTATTTATATTAATTCTTATGGGAAATTACTTCGGTTTTCGGCCTTTTCGGATTTAGGCCGACCTTCTGGAATGGATTAAGGCCGAAATCCGGGGTTCCACTGTACTTGATCATGTGTTAAAAGCATTAACCCATGGCGAGTGAGTTTTAAAACCCATGTTTTGCGAGTTTTAGAACTTTCTTGCCATGGGTTCAAGTCCATATCCGTTCCGTGATTTGTTTGCAAAAGTGTTATTACGATTTCATGAGTAATGACAGAACTCGCTCGCCTAACTTAGTTTCGCGTATCATAGCTTTCAGAAATGTAACTTAATTATAATAAGATAATTACATGATTAAACTCTTCGGTTAAGGCTAGTTTGAATTCAGCTTTAGCTCAGTGAAGACTTAAATTTTGTAGTAGTTCAGGACGGACCCAAATTATCTTTAGTTTTTATATAAAATCCACCTTAAGGGTTCTAAAAGGATTAGGTACAGTTCACATGTTTGATTAGAAGCTAAAAGCAGTGATCCAACCTTTTAAGAAAAGAAAAAAATATGGTAATGGAATTAGCCATAACCGAAGCTTATATTTGTAAACTGACTTTCTTAGGTATCTTTCGGAACGAGAGTTGTCTGATTGTCTTTGCTGCTTCCCAGGTTTTCAGGCGGTAACATCAGCTCTTACGACTTGCTTGAATGTTTGTCGTTTTTCAAACTGTCAATGTATTTCTGGCAATTTTAAAAGATTTATCAATTATGTTTTTTTCGGCTATTTTGCAAGGTGTATGCATACCTTGCAAATGCAGTAAACCCCGGCACTTTCAACACCACTATTAACTAACTATGTATTCCTTCTGAACAACATGTCTGCCTTCAATTTCCCGGACTACACACCTTCAGCTGACATCCTGAAGATCCTTCCCAACGTGGTGAACTTTACTGCACCTGCAGACCTGTCTCCTGCCCAAGCAACTGCTCCTGTAACTTCTATAACCACTTCCACCTCCGACAACGATGATCATGCTGCCTCAACCACCGTCTCCCAACCTGCTGTTATACCATCATTACACCTCTCCACTGCTCATATCGACCCTGTCAGCTGCTGACACCATTGTAGACTCCAAATAAATCCACTTCAGAAGATAGTGACGACTCCAGTGCACCCTCATGGGGAAAACCTTACCTTCTACACTTCTCCATCGAATGCTGACACCATGACCTGCACTGAGCTCTACAAAGGCCTCGGTGCAGGGGCGTTGACCCCTGGAACTCTCTCCAGGTATACTCCAGGTATGCCTGTGAATCACCTCTTCACTTCATTCACCAAAGTTCTTGAGTTCATCAAGCCTCTATGTTTCACCTTCAGGAACAGCTTCAAAAAGTTTGAAAATGGCTCCACTGCAAACCTGCCTCCTCAATTACTCTTATAACTAGCACCTGTGTGCTGCCCTCTGATATTCCTACCTGCCTACCCTCTCCTGCGACCTAGAAACTGTCAGTTTATCAAGACTCGAGACCTCAACTACCACGAGACCGATGCATATACAGCTTGCTCTTCCTGTTTTCTCCAAGTTTGTGCCACGGGCGCCTAGCACCTGGGTTAAGCCCTGGCTCTTTTTCTTCGACTGTGGACACTCCTCTCCACCGCTATTCTTCGCCTATCCCGTCTTCCCAGCTCACTCCACATGGGGTCTTACCTAAACACACTTGATCTTGATTCAGATACCTAAACCTACGAGTGATTATTAAATAAAAAGGCTAGTGTGTTTCTATGGTAGTGGGTATTCGTGGCTCAGTTAACTTCCTCAACTGAAGGTGACCAGGGTTGATCCTCGGCACGGGTCAAACGTTGGGCTTGTCTTTATGGGTGTTGGTCAACTATTGTGGGTCATATCCTAGAGGACAATATTAAAGGACCCCAATGAAAAAGATCGTCCCCTATGAAACGCCGACTTTATTGGGTTATCCTGGGTGGCTATCTCTCAGGGTTAAAAATGTGCAGGTCAGATTCAAGATGGTATCCACAAATTAATCATAACCATGCTGTATGACCCCTGTGGTTTAGCGCTTCTTTTTTATTATAATAAATAATCATAACCATGATTTTTAGAGGTCGACCAGTAAGCCAGCGAAAGTCCTCTGTCAGATGACCAAAAGCTGCCGCTGTGGATCATCATATGACAGACCCGCATCGGGAAACACTTGTTCTCTTTCCTGACAAACATTATACGTACCTTCAAGATGGTTACTAAGCTTACCTCGTATGTTCATTGACTTAAGATAGCTGACTCTTGATGTATAGAATCGAACTTGTCCTCTTCCTTGGATCAAGCGTAATTGCTTTTCATTTCTCAGGCATTCAGTTATCCGGATTTAGCTCTTCTCTCAACAGTATAATGAAAAAGGGGTTGTGATAGGGTGGATAACCCTGACGACAGATCAAAAGCTTATTTGTGAATTGTTCTACCGAAGTATTTATTCTTTAAATTGAATTTATAAAAGACTTAAATCCGAAGGATATGAATGGTGCAAGTTTCAAAGAAACAACTGGACACCACTTTGAAAGAAATCAGTTAAGTTATGACTGTTGGTCTGTGGGTCTGGCACCATCTGGCATCATCAGACAAGTTATCAAGGAAGTTTGGGCTCTGGCAGAACTGTAAGGTTCAAAAAACCCTCGAAACTGAAGTTACATACATTAAGCTGTTTGCCAATATTCACACACAGCAGTCTTAGTCTTCTTACCTGTGACTGAAAATTGCGAGGGCTTTAATCTACATTTAAATTTATAATAGTAAAATTTACATTTACAAATGCTTCAATTTGCAGTTTACAATATCTGCTCTCCAGCAATCCTTCCTGTCTTCATGATTATTTTACTTCTATCTCCTCAGAATCAAATACTATGCATTTCCAGTACAACTCTTGTTCCATGATAAGCAAATGTCTGAAGTATGAGTTAAGCCTCACCCATTTCGTGCTTTCTCGGTCACTGGTGTGATGGTGGGAGACCTGGTGTCACCACATCATACCACCCACCCCAACACTGACTCCAGCTGGGGCTCACATGCCCAAATTATACCTCATCCACCCACACCATAATTCTCTACATTAACATCATCCACTATGGTACCAGTGACCCAGATGTGGAGAAGCAGAGAAATTCTGCAACAAACTGCCCATCTTCATGATCCTGCAACAAACTGCCCATCTTCATGATCCTGCAACAAACTGCCCATCTTCATGATCCTGCAACAAACTGCCCATCTTCATGATCCTGCAACAAACTGCCCATCTTCATGATCCTGCAACAAACTGCCCATCTTCATGATCCTGCAACAAACTGCCCATCTTCATGATCCTGCAACAAACTGCCCATCTTCATGATCCTGCAACAAACTGCCCATCTTCATGATCCTGCAACAAACTGCCCATCTTCATGATCCTGCAACAAACTGCCCATCTTCATGATCCTGCAACAAACTGCCCATCTTCATGATCCTGCAACAAACTGCCCATCTTCATGATCCTGCAACAAACTGCCCATCTTCATGATCCTGCAACAAACTGCCCATCTTCATGATCCTGCAACAAACTGCCCATCTTCATGATCCTGCAACAAACTGCCCATCTTCATGATCCTGCAACAAACTGCCCATCTTCATGATCCTGCAACAAACTGCCCATCTTCATGATCCTGCAACAAACTGCCCATCTTCATGATCCTGCAACAAACTGCCCATCTTCATGATCCTGCAACAAACTGCCCATCTTCATGATCCTGCAACAAACTGCCCATCTTCATGATCCTGCAACAAACTGCCCATCTTCATGATCCTGCAACAAACTGCCCATCTTCATGATCCTGCAACAAACTGCCCATCTTCATGATCCTGCAACAAACTGCCCATCTTCATGATCCTGCAACAAACTGCCCATCTTCATATCCGCAACAAACTCCCATCTAGTTGCAACAACTGCCCATCTCAGACCGAAACCCAAAACCCCACTTCAGACGCAACAAACATTTCAGATTCAACAAACTCCCATTATGACCCAATAAACTGCCCATCTTCATGTCCTAAACTCCCATTTATGATCCTGCAACAAACTGCCCATCTTCATGATCCTGCAACAAACTGCCCATCTTCATGATCCTGCAACAAACTGCCCATCTTCATGATCCTGCAACAAACTGCCCATCTTCATGATCCTGCAACAAACTGCCCATCTTCATATGACAATATCGGAAGTTTGAAAAGCTTACACGCTATGTAAGAAGCAACGGTACGGCAAAACACTGCACGCAATAGAACATTTAGATTAACCCCGGGGTTATTAACCCAGGATAACCGACGTCACTGGGGTCCTTAGAATTCAATAGTTATCACACCACGTATGATAATCATGCAAAGTTTCCGGGTGACGAGCTTAAGCTTGAAAAAAGTCACAGCAAACTTTAATTTAAAGGTTTGCTCAATATATAGAAGCTTACCATACTTGTCGGCAAGCCCGTCATTTCTAAACACCAGAAGCTTTTTAAAAGGAGCTGGAGAGCATAGATGACATAACACAAGCCACAGAGATGTTACAATATATTATTCCAGTACCAGGATGGTAATATATGCGATTGATTTCAAAACCTTTTCTAACTTTGCAACCTGGCCTGTGACCAGGTTATATACCAAGAGGTGATGGAAGTAAACGTTATAAACAGTTTTAAGTGTCAGTATGATCGTGCATTAGAAGTCAGGACTTGTTGACAGTAGCTAAGAGGCGGGTCCAAGAGCTGTGAGTGTCTCAACAAAAGTCCGAGTACACACCCCTCCACCCAGACGGCGCCATCACCCCACTACCTCCCTCCAACATCACACAATAGCTGAGAGACTGAGCCCCTACCACTGCTTCCGTCAATGCTGCCAATTGGGGAAATAGGGCGGGGTTAGCCAATGTGGGGGCTGGGGGGTGAGGGAGGGTGGAGGAGAGACTACCCTCCCCTACCATCTACTTCCCTCCACCTGTTGCTGGTACGTCCCCTGCATACCCCCCACCCCACACAATCCTACCCAGTTTTACCACAACAAACCAAGTAATCAATCAGCCATCAAAGTGTCAAGACTATTTTAAGCTGCAAGTTTCAAGATAGCCTGTGAGGATACAACAAATAATGTGGCGCCTCGTAAATTAATTACTTTATTACTGCTACTGTTGCCAACGCCACCGCTGCTCTTGCTGCCAAGTACTACTATCATAACGCATTACCTTGTGCAGCATGGACTTAGTTCTTTGTAACGTTTACGGAGCAACTATGATGAAGTAGGCTACTCCGCGCTCACGAGCATAAAAAAAAGTATACACAAAACATTAAAAGCATGGGTAAAATAAAAGCAACAAACACTCAACAAATAAATACTATTATACTAAGTTAAAATACACAGCATGAATTAAAATTCCAATTAAATCAGTAATGTCAAAAGACCAATACAATTTCGAGGTCCCTACATGCACCTCGATAATTATGAACACCATCGAAGGCGGAAAGACCTAAGCTGAGAACAAGCTATTAAATTTAAAATATGGTCCACAGTCACCGGCATATCGCAAGCTACACAGGAACACCGCTGAGTAGATGACAGTGAGGAGTGTCGATTCCCAGTCTACAGTCTCAAAGTGACTATTCCTGCTGGAGGTGGGTCAAATACCAAAGTCCTGCTGAACCCTATATAACTTGTTAGCAGTCTGCAGGGCCCACTTGGTATACTACTGGCCAATGAAGTCACTAAAGCAAAACATGGACGCGGAGTCTTTAATCAGAAAAACATGAATGGCTCATCTATCTTGCAGAGTCCGACAGGACTTGCATTGTAAGTACCTTACTTTGTTAGGACTACAGTTAGATACGTATTGAGCTTAAGCTACGGCTAACACTAATGTACACTGGACAAGGAATGGTGAAACTGAAGACAAAATATATATATATATATATATATATATATATATATATATATATATATATATTAATGCTAACAAATGATGTTAACATTACAGTAAATAGATGAATCTTAGACCCTCAATTAAGTAATTATAACTAGACCATTAAAAAACACATGCCTTACACAAAAAAAATACCACTAATGAGGTGGAGGAACAAACTGGTAACCGAAAATACAAATAAACAACAAACTTTAGGAAATACTTCTAAGCAAACTACATAAGACAATAGGAAAATGACAGCAGCTAAATCCAAATCTGACCCGAAGCTGTTGTACAGCCACATCAGGAGGAAAACAAATAAAGGACCAGGTAATCAGGCTGAGGAAGGAAGGGAGATCACAAGAAACGACCGAGAAGTATGTGAGGGGTTCAACATAAGATTCAAAGAAGTGTTCACAGAGGAGACAGAAGGGACTTCAGAAAGACGGAGTGGTGGAGTACACCACCAAGTGTTGGACACACTACATACAACCGAGGAAGAAGTGAAGATGCTGCTAAGCCTCTTCACTAAGCGATGGGGCCGGATAACATCTCTCCATGGGTCCTGAGAGAGGGAGCAAAAGCGCTGTGTGCCACTAACAACACTCTTCAACATATCTATCGAAACAGGGCAACTACCTGAGGTATGGAAGAACAAATGTAGTCCCAAATTAAAAAAAAAGACACGAAGCACTAAACTACAGACCAGTGTCACTAACATGTATAGTATGCAAAGTCAAGGAGAGAAGAATATTAGGAGAAGAGTGGTGGAGCACCTAGAAAGGAATCAGCTTATCAACGACAACCAACAGTTTCAGGGACGGGAAATCCTGGGTCACAAACCTACTGGAGTTCTGACAGGGTGCCAGCAGTAAGACAATAGAAAGGAGTGGGTAGATTGCGTTTTCTTGGACTGTAAGAAGGCTTTTGACAGTTCCACACAAGAGATTAATGCATAAGCTGGAAGACCAGGCAGGTATAACAAGGAAGGCACTGCAATGGATCAGGGAATACCTGTCGGGAAGATAACAGCGAGTATGGTACGTGACGAGGGGTCAGAGTGGGGGCTTGTGACGAGCGGGGTTCAACAGGGGTCAGTCCTAGGACCGGTGCTGTTTCTGGTGTATGTGAACATGATGGAAGGAATAGACTCAGAAGTGTCCCTGTTTGCAGATGATGTGAAGTTGATGAAAAAAAATTAATTGGACGAGGACCAGGCGGAACTACAAGGATCTGGACAGGCTGCAGGCCTGGTCCGGAAACTGGCTCCTGAAGTTCAACCCCACCAAGTGCAAAGTCATGAAGATTGGGGAAGGGCAAAGAAGACCGCAGATGGATGCCAGAGACTACAAACCTCGCTCAAGGAAAAGGATCTTGGGGTGAGTATAACACCGAGCCCATCTCCTGAGGCGCACATCAATCAAATAACTGCTGCAGCATACGGGCGCCTAGCAAACCTAAGAATAACATTCCGACATCTCAATAAGGAATCGTTCAGGACCCTGTACACCGTGTATGTCAGGTCTATATTGGAGTATGCAGCACCAGTCTGGAATCTACACCTAGCCAAGCATGTAAGGAAATTAGAGAAAGTGCAAAGGTTTGCAACAAGACTAGTCCCGGAGCTAAGGAGCATGTCCTACTATGAGAGGTTAAGGGAAATCGACCTGACGACACTGGAGGACAGGAGAGATAGGGGGGGGGGATATGATAACGACATAAAATACTGAGGAATTTTCAAGGTGGACAGAGACAGGATGTTCCAGAGATGGGACACAACAACAGGGAATCACAATTGGAAGTTGAAGACTCAGATGAATCACAGGGATGTTAGGAAGTATTTCTTCAGACACAGTTGTCAGGAAGTGGAATAGTCTGGGAAGTGGTGTAGTGGAGGCAGTATCCATACATAGCTTTAAGAAAAGGTATGATAAAGCTCATGGATCAGGAAGAGTGACCTAGTAGCGACCAGTGAAGAGGCGGGGCTAGGAGCTGTGAATCGACCCCTGCAACCACAACTAGGCGAGTACATACAGTTTTAAATTTATACATAATAGTACCAAGACAAAAACGCAACACTATTTAAATAATAATAAAAAAGACTAGGCGTTTAGACCCCCATACTAGGTGGAACAAGAACACACTTCAGCACTTTAAAATTACTCTTATCCACTGTGTGCCTCAGCACTGTCCCTTTAGTCCTACAGCCTCTGGCTAGCTGATATTTTATTGGGCGTGATGTGTGCGTAGGGAATAGGAAGGAGGGAGACGGGAAAGGAAGGGG
>WNWK01003572.1:27500-60966 GCA_009830355.1 Cherax destructor
TTAGCTTGGCTCCACCCCCTTTACCCTCCCCAAAAAGGGACACCAAGCTCGAGCAGTGCCAAACAACTGGTGATGTACACACCTTTCCTAGTGTGATGGTGTTAGACAACACCGGCAGACGGGAAGGAAGGGGCGAGCGAGACCAGGGTGCCAGGTGATAGTGTGGGAGTGCCAGGGACACCACCACCAAGCAGAAAGTATTTCTGGTCGAGCATGACACAGCTGGTCACCAACCTGACACACCCTTGTCTGGGTTGGTAACAAGACAGTCCAAGAATGGTCTCAGTTCTCTGCCCTGACATCTTGGGTGGTTGGCAGCAACTATCAGCCTATCTTCATTTCCAAAACTCACCAGAGTGCCCCATAAACCAATAACAGGCTAATTAAAAAAAAAATAACGGTCTTGAGACTCGTGACAATACTATAGTAGGTTCGCCGGTCTTGACCCGGCCCGGGTCTTTTCCAGATGGTGACTCGTGACAAAGGTGTAGTTGCATAGCGCAGAACGCTCCAATATGGACGTTAGTATTAATTTCAAGTGTGAAACTGAAGTGTTAAATATATTGCACTGGCAGAATTCTTGCGACTTTCTTCCTCAATCATTTACGACTGCAAATAAATTTCACACATTTTCACTTTGTGATTTTTGCCTGTTATCTGTTTTGGGAGCTTCGCCACTAGTGGGTCCGGGACCGGGGCCAGGACTCCCTGTTGAATGTCTGGTCAACTAGGCTGTTGCTGTTTGCGACCCTCATTCAGAGCACAATTATAGCTATTGTTCCTGTTCTATTTCTTTTCGAATTTAGGAGTCCTGGCCTGAGAGCAAGCCTCAAGGAGTAATGAGCCTTGAAAACATGACCGGCCAAAAATATTCCTTATCCTTGCGGAAAAGTCAATTACAATAAGACTTCCAATATCAAGAGGTATTTCCGGCCTTGATGTGGTTAATCAACAGTGTGTCAGTGAGTGTCCTTGATCACACCAAGAGCAGTGTGACGCACCCATAACCATGATAAACTTGTGGTCTTAGAAATGCGGGTAGACTTATCATATAAGATGTAGGGTAAGTAACGCACGCTGCAAGATGTAGGGAGGGGGGGGGTAAGTCATGCACGCTGCAAGATGTAGGGGGTAAGTCATGCACGCTGCAAGATGTAGAGGCGTCACGCACGCATGGTTGAGTGGCACTGTGCAATATATTCGGCTCACTTGCCCTCTGCTCGCCGCCGCCACTTGACTGGAGCACTGCAACAATGCACACCTGTCATGCTCGGTGCAACTCCCACTCTCAGGAGCCCCACAACGGGCGAGTGAGGGTGCAACACTACCCTGGTGTCTTGGTTTCAAGAGTTCTCAGAGCTCTAAGGTCAGTTTTCCCTACTGATGGCTGATCAACACAGGCCTACACGACCATCACAGTCTGGATGATCAGGCACTGGCTAAAGGTAGTGGTCCAGTTTTTCAGATTTTTTTTATTGGGTTTATTCTCAACTTTCTCCCACATATACATTTGGAACCCGACCCTTGATATTGATTTATTTATTTTTATTATTTATTTCCAGGTTTTTCTCCGCAGTGTCAGAATGGTCGAAGTAATTTGAGTATTTTGTCTGGTTTGGAAAGCAACTTGAAGCGTTTTGATCGGTCTGCAACGAAGATGAGAAACAGTACAGGGTACCAGGTTCGTGCGTTGGGATAGTAAACTAGTTTTACTTTCCTGAAATCACGTTTTATTTAACTACCACTTTGATTTGCCTCAAACTCAATATGATTTACCTACTCATGGACTACCTAGTGACCTTATTCTACGAGTTATCACGCAATGATCGCATTTTGTCAACTTTTTCTTTCTTTTTTTGACAAACCGCGTGAACCATATTTGAGTTTTTTCCATCCTAAACCAAGAATTTTGTCATAATTATCTAACAGTTTTGATACACAGGGTTTTCCTTCGTTAGTGGGCGGGTTTGCTGGCTAGCAGCTAGACTAGCCTTATGGAAGGGCGGTGGGCGCGTAGGTGGGTGGGTGTTCGGGTCAGCAGCTTCAGGCTAGCATGAAGGGCGGCGGGCGCATGGGTATGTAGTGGAGAGGAGTTAACAGTACATTTTAGGAAGGGCGGCGGGCGTATAGGTGGGCAGTTTAACTGGAGACAGCCTTGAGGAAGAACAGCAGCGGGTGGGTGGGTGCGCTTGTTAACAGAACAAGACTTAGCGTAGAGGTGAGGGCGATGGGCGTGGTGGGGGAAGGGGGCCCAGGGCCCCAGACCACCACTACCTTAACAAGCCATCCAAGCTCTGCTGGAAGGACATTAAAGCTACTGCAGTTACTGAACCTATAGTGGAATGTTCGACATCATTACTGTAGGCACGACTCCTATCCTGTGTGACGAAGCACGACAAAAACCATGCGTGATAGGTGTGTTAGATAAACATGATTCTTGCTCTAATCTTTTAAAATGTCATACTAGCGTGGACATTAACCCGGGCACAACGGTAGAGTTGCCAGTCTGAAGATTCAGATTAAACAGATGAATATCAAGGAAAGATGTGGCTAATTGCCTTAGGGATCCTTTAGCCCTCTTCTCGAGAATGCAATCCACAAGTCAGTCTACACGCATCTCTACACATTGAAACATTGGCCCAAGAAAATCTAGTTCTGAAACGTGTGACTGAGCTATACATTTACAACTAGATGGGCAGGTGCGGCAAATCTTTGGAGACTTGATCCGAGTATGGCTTCGCCTAGGTCCTGAAGCTGTAAATAAAGCGCGCTACACTAAGCTTGAAGCAGCCATGATTCCTGGCGGATGATGCTACTGACACACATCTTGGCGTATTAAAAGTTTCTCCAGTGGTGGTAGTGGTTCAGTGTGGGTGTGAGGGAAGCAGCCGTGAGACCCCCAACATCCCCTGTGTCTCATTACCCACCCGCTTGACCAGTTTTAGTTGGGACTGGATTTTTCAGAGGGATGGGGCAAGGAATGGGGCGGGTGAGACCCATCCTACAGACTGGTTCCTGCCTCACTACCCGCTCGCCCAGATGTATACCAGATAATAAAAATCATACCTTCCTTAATCTTCCTCCCACCTTCATTCCCTTTTATTCCCTGGTTTCTCCTCACTCATTCCCCTCGTTCATTC
This sequence comes from Cherax destructor, assembly GCA_009830355.1. Lineage (NCBI taxonomy): Eukaryota > Metazoa > Arthropoda > Malacostraca > Decapoda > Parastacidae > Cherax > Cherax destructor. The sequence continues at coordinate 30,641 of WNWK01003572.1, forward strand.
CATTATTTCCATTCCCCCTCAATCATTCTTTTTTCCCCTTCTCTCCATCCCCCCTCATTCATCCCTTCATCTCCCTTCACACCGAAATTTCTAAGTATGAACATAAAAGGTTTGGCAGACTGCAGGATACCTCTAATAAGCAGGGAAGCGATGGATACACAGAAAACTAAGTGTTAAAGGACCACGACTCAACACTTCATATGAAGCATAAGAATCACCAACAAACTCTTAGCTGTCAAGAGGAAACCGAGATTTCTAAATAACAGTCCCTGATCAGCCGGGTTGTGGTTCACACATTGGAGTGCGGACGGTGGGTACTGACAGCTTGATCAGGACAGCATCCAGGAGGCCTGGGATGGGACCGGGCTGAGAGGGTGACCTCCGAAAGCAACTCCAGGTAAATTTCCCTCCCATCTCTTCTTTTCCCCATTACTGCGATATTGCTGTAGTGTAATTTAACAAGGTAACAAACATTCGAGCACCTTAAGCTCGGATGCTGTTTGAAATTTTAATTTGCCCAAAATGCTGAACATGAAAATTATAAATTAGGCAAAAAAAAAAACTCGGGATCACCAGATAAAACCCACATTTTTATTTTATTACACAACAATTATGGGCTTTACCACGTGCCAACATACATGCAAGGCTTTTGATTGAATTATACGTGGCAATATCTGATAAATGAGAAAAAAAATCGGAACAAACACCCCATTTCCATCTGTTCAGAAAAAACCCACTAGACGAGATCATGACAATTATTTTATCTACATGTAGTTATTTTCTCTATATTCCAACAAAACAGAATGCTGCACATTTGTTGGTATTTGCAGTCGGCATTTCCAGAAGTATGGAATGCTACAAGTCTTAATGGTGGGTAATGTGTAGAGTGCGTAAACATGACCTGTTGTGGAAGGAAGGAGTCACACAAGACCAGTGCAAAACATCCTCATTGCTAGTTCTCTGCGTTCGCCAAAAATTTATGACTTCATAATTTGATTTTTTTAAAATTTCCTAACAAAATGAGTAATTTATTTTCACGATCGTGGCGACGGCGGCTGCCTTGTCTGCAGCGGCCGCGATCTTTTATTCTATTTCCTTTATTTAATGGATTGTAAAGCATGTATAAAACTAGGTCATTTATAGCCATAGGCCTTGTGTATTTGTTGGGGGTATGGTAAAGGGCAATCGCTAGCGAGTGATATTTATAAAACTACCTGACGCTACCTGGAAAAAATTTAAATCATTTTATAGGATTTCAGTTTTTAATGTTTATATCTCGCCTTTCAGTTTTACCCAAGTCATTACTTGCATGCTGGTGCTTGGCAAGGCACAACTACTAGCGAGTGATGGAATGCACGATCAAGATATGGCCTCCAAGTGACTGCTGCTCATCACTAGTTACTGCTTATCTATGAACCGTTTTGAAAGTTTTCCTACTACTGAGCCGGCTTGATCAAGATCTACACTGAGAAACTCTCCTAATAACGGCTTGTTTTGCCTTATTGTCTTCATGCCTGTCGTAATTAAGCCAGTATTTCCGTATTTTAATTATCAATTATACGCGAGTACAACTACATCTTTATACGAATATAAACATCTTGCAGTATGCCATGCTACTGAATAAAAGAATTTGCTTTAGTGACGCATTAACCAAAACAGTTTGGTGATAAATATTTATACAACATAGCTGCAAATCCTACACAATTTTTAAACCATTCAAAAACCCTTTGGTGATTTCAAAAGTATCATGGCTTAGGACTTTTCCTTTATTCATATTGCATCTGCCACTAAGCTCACCAATTTTATCCAACTCATCTAGCGGCTCCCTAAAATTCCCCACGAGTTTCTCACCCTATTTTTGTGTCGTCAGGGAATTTACGTCGCTACTGTATTCCCTCATCAATATATCTAACCTGAGAATCCAAACTAACATTTTTTTCGACATTTAAATACAAGTTTAATTTGCAATCTTCTGCTCCAATTTGTCAGCTCATAGCCGGAACTTTTCCAATAAAATGTCCTAGTGCTTACATATTTGTATATTTTACAAACCTGTCACAATGACATACTAAGCTACTTAAGGGGTCGGGGGTAACCCGATGCCTTTAGTAGATGGGCATAGAGATACATTCAATGTACACCTTAAGACAAGAGTAGGAGCTTCCAATATGCCCAGATTGTCACAAGTGCATGCGAGGCTTATCCAATCTCCCACTGATGGCCCGTGGCCTGGTGGCAAAAGCTCTTGCTTCACTGAGGGTCCGGGTTCGATTCCCGGCGAGGGTAGAAACATTGGGCGTGTTTCCTTACACCGGTTGTCTATGTTCACCCATCATTAAAGTGGATACCTGGATATTAGTCCACTGGTGTGGGTCGCATTCCGAGACAAAATTTACCTAATTTACCTTAAATGCTCTACATAAGCGGCTTTCTATATACCTTTGATATACCTTTGAAGAGTTTCGAGAGTATCTACTCTCTGAGCCCGGCCATGGGCCAGGCTCGTCTGGTGCTTGCCTGGTCAACCAGGCTGTTGCTGCTGGAGGCCCGCTGCCCCACATATCCATCACAGCCTGGTTGATCTGGCACCTGGTGAAGATATTTGTCCAGTTTCCTCTTGAAGGCTTCTACACTGGTTCCAGCCGTGTTTCGGATATCTTCTGGTAAGATGTTGAATAGTCTGGGACCCCGGATGTTAATACAGTGCTCCCGTATTGTCCCCACCGCACCCCTGCTCCTCACTGGATTTATTTTACACTTTCTCCCATATCTCTCACTCCAGTATATAGTAAGTTTATTCAGGTATACAAATACATTTACATACATTATCATACATAACAGCATGTGTGTAGAGAACCTAGGATAACCCAAGAAAGTCAGTGACTTATTTCCATTGGGGTCCTTTTTATACCTTAATATTTTACATTGTAGGATATACATGTATATGTTATTATATTATAAAGGATATATGTATACTAGGAATAAGGTAAAAAGAGTTATTTACATATACATGTGTGTTAGCTAAAAAAAATAAAAAAATCAATCATTTTCCTCCCTTTCTGTCGCTACATTCATTAGGTACCTTTTGGTTCTTTTCTTGTACTGGCTCATGCTATGACTGGCTTTGACATGTGCAGGCAGTCTGTTCCATTCCTTTATTGCTGTACAATAAAAGGTGTTTGAAGCCTGGCCACTGACTGTGGGAACTACAAAGTTGTGCTTTCTCCCCCTAGTACTATGACTGCTTTGGTTCCCAGCCTTGACAAAATTGGCAGCAAGATATTCTGGACACTGAGCAAATTTATAAACTTTATTTAATTTAAGTTGTTTTACTCTGTCTTCAATATTCAGCATATCCAATTGTTGTAATTCGTCCTGGCCTACATGTTCTCTTGGTCCCAGGTCCAGGATGAATCTTACCATTTTGTTCTGGGTGATTTGCAGCTTATTTCAGTTTTTTTTGTCAAGGCAGAGTACCATGAAGAGCAAGCGTAGTCAATATGACATTGTATAAGGTCTAGACAGAGTCCTGCGAGCCTCAGTAGGTAGACACTGTGCTTGTCTGTAGAGGAACTTCAGTCTGGCATTCGCTTTCTTTACTACACTGTTCCCTATCAATTCTCCTGACATGCATGGGTCAAAGGGGATTCTCAGATATTTTACTGAGGAAACTGAAGTGATGGATTCCCCATTACACCGGTTATTAAAATTATTTACCCTGCTCAGTTTATATTTCGTGCCAAAGAGTATGGCTTCTGTTTTCCCTAGATGTAACGATTGTTTGTTGTCACTGATGTCAGCTATACCTTGTACATGTACTTTTAGAAATATTATATACTGTATATAGATGTGACTAAGCGCTACAAGTTCCCAGATAGAAAGTCACCATTAAGCGGATTACCCAGATTATCTGTTAGTCTGCCTCTAATATCAACAGGTAATTTTCAAACACTGCTTACAACCGCTCTCTGCACATGCATGTCTACATATGTATTACCATCTGGCAGTTTATTAGTAACTTCGACTACGATGTATTACTAAGTTTCCATTACTAGCAATTATTGGTAGAACTTTCAATAAATGAAGGCTGTGTAAATTAGTTCAATATTTTTTTTTCGGTTAGAGCAGACATTAATACAGACTATGAATCAACAAGGTACTATTACAAATAAAGCCAGAAGCTGGCACGTTGCCTACTCGTGTTGTACAGTTGTATTACCAATGTAAAATGTCATTCTCTTATTTACATGTACACCTGATGCGCTGCTTACTCTACCCTTGAACTGGGAGATACCACTATTGGCTGACATGGTTACACAATTTAATATAATTTATAGCCATACAAAAGTTTTTTTAATTACATTTACTTCTTTGCATATTAATGAGTCTGAATTATATGAATTTAACAAAATTCTGGCTTTGTAAAAGGTTGTCGGTGCATTATAACTGATTTACTTCCATGAGCACATTCTATCATTCCATTGAGTCCCAAGGAGAGAAAGTCGAGGACGTTGTATCTAACTGTTTATAATCTAGTTCAGAACACTGTGGTGCACCAGTATGAGGCCAGAGGTCGAGTAGGCAAAAGGACGCAGTGATGGTGTATACAGTGCAAGTCCGTGGATAAAACAAGTAAAACCTGCTACCAACACCTGCCACCACAGTGAATACACACCATTACCAACACCTGCCACCACAGTGAATACACACCATTACCAACACCTGCCACCACAGTGAATACACACCATTACCAACACCTGCCACCACAGTGAATACACACCATTACCAACACCTGCCACCACAGTGAATACACACCATTACCAACACCTGCCACCACAGTGAATACACACCATTACCAACACCTGCCACCACAGTGAATACACACCATTACCAACACCTGCCACCACAGTGAATACACACCATTACCAACACCTGCCACCACAGTGAATACACACCATTACCAACACCTGCCACCACAGTGAATACACACCATTACCAACACCTGCCACCACAGTGAATACACACCATTACCAACACCTGCCACCACAGTGAATACACACCATTACCAACACCTGCCACCACAGTGAATACACACCATTACCAACACCTGCCACCACAGTGAATACACACCATTACCAACACCTGCCACCACAGTGAATACACACCATTACCAACACCTGCCACCACAGTGAATACACACCATTACCAACACCTGCCACCACAGTGAATACACACCATTACCAACACCTGCCACCACAGTGAATACACACCATTACCAACACCTGCCACCACAGTGAATACACACCATTACCAACACCTGCCACCACAGTGAATACACACCATTACCAACACCTGCCACCACAGTGAATACACACCATTACCAACACCTGCCACCACAGTGAATACACACCATTACCAACACCTGCCACCACAGTGAATACACACCATTACCAACACCTGCCACCACAGTGAATACACCATTACCAACACCTGCCACCACAGTGAATACACACCATTACCAACACCTGCCACCACAGTGAATACACACCATTACCAACACCTGCCACCACAGTGAATACACACCATTACCAACACCTGCCACCACAGTGAATACACACCATTACCAACACCTGCCACTTACCTACACTTCATTTTTTCCACGATAAAAGGCCGTCAGGAGATTCGAAATTTATTTTCACACTGAATATTGTTTTATCAGCTATTACACTTAAAAATCAGCAAAATATTATTATAATCATAGGGGAGCACTAAACAGTAAAGATCATGAACCAAGATAAATGAGAACTCCCTCTTCAATGTTTATACTTTCAATCAACAAACTAGTTATTAAACTAGTGCAAACACATTGAATAAAGTTGTCACTATCTGCAGAAAATTATAGTAGTTAGATTTAAGATTCAGAGTCGAGCATCAATCTGAAAAAATACATTAAGTTGCTGAAATCTCAACTGTGGAGTAATCGACTTCACTAGATTTGTCAATTCACTAATGACGAGACATAACTAAACTAGTGTGTATACACACATGTGTTCATTGAGGGAAGCGAATGTGTGCACATTTGTGTTTCTTGGCAGACATAGAGCGTGTGGTAGGCAGGTGTAAACCACGATGTGGTGAGGTTATGGCTGCGTACCAGACCTCCACACATACAACAGCTGCTGCTGCTCTTACTGCTTGTTGTAGCTGGCTGGGGTGGACACGCTGCTGGAGGAGACTGCTGCAGAAGCTCTGAAGTAACTCATGAATATGGCAGCCGCTGCTACAAACACGACACAGTGCCGCAAGCAGCCACCACACTCTACACACCCCAACACTAACACTCCCTGCACTACACTACCAGAGTCTCGACGTTGCCACCACCTCCTCACTCCTTCCCAACACACCCCCAAACAATATCCCCCTCTCACCAACCCCTGCCTAACACACTCACTCCCCCTCCCTCCCTACCAAACACCACCACCATCCCCACATACTGAACTGCCACTTCTTTCCACACGCTAGCATCAAATTATCCCCTTACTCACTAGCTATTTAACATTTGCTCTAGTTTCACTATGCCATGAGTGTTGTAACTACCAGGTAATCTGGAGTGGCAGTGCCACGGCGGGTGGCAAGAGTCCAGTGGTGAAGAGGAATAACAACTAAGTGGCATCTAGCACCTATGTACCCAGAATTCTTGACGTAGTGGGCTTAGCCCTCCACTCATTCATTCCAAACCCACCGCCCTCAAGCCAAGATCACATCACTATTTTCTTGAAGAGGCTAGCCCGTTTTTTAATCAGGTGGAAGCGCAAAACCCGTAGGATATCAAATAAATGTCTGGGGAATTGGAGGCATTCAGGTTTGATCCAAAGAAAGGGCTGATAAGTCCACTTGGATCAAGACTTCTTCACCAGGGGTAGACTGTCCAGAGAAATAAGTTCCCAAGTAATGTAAGGAAGCGCTAAACATAAGTCATATATGGCATGGCAAATGCTAGGCAATTAAGTTCGATCCCCTGTGGTTTAGCGCTTCTTTTGATTATATAATAATAAGTTCGATCCAAGAAAATGGATAAAATACTAACTGACCAAGTAATGGATAATGAGAACATTCAAGACAAGAGATGCTAAGCCAATGATGATCCTTTTTAAATCACTTGTTCTCTCTAGGCTGGAATACTGCTGTACATTAACATCCCCATTCAAGGCAGGTGAAATTGCAGATCTAGAGAATGTACAGAGAACCTTTACTGCACGTATAAGTTCCATCAAACACCTTAACTACTGGGAACGCCTGGAAGCACTAGACTTGTACTCACTGGAGCGCAGGCGAGAGAGCTATATCATAATATACACCTGGAAGATTCTGGAGGGACTGGTCCTTAATATGCACACAATAATCACGCCATACGAAAGCAAAAGACTTGGCAGACGGTGCAACATACCCCCAGTGAAGAGTAGGGGCGCCACTGGTACACTAAGATAAAACACAATAAGTGTCCGGGGCCCAAGACTGTTCAACAGCCTCCCACCAGCCAAAAGGGGCATTACCAGTAGGCCTCTGATTGTCTTCAAGAGGGAGCTGGACAGATACCTAAAGTCAGTGCCAGATCAGCCGGGCTGTGGTTCGTACGTTGGACTACGTGCAGCCAGCAGTAACAGCCTTGTTGATCAGGCCCTGATCCACCGGGAGGCCTGGTCATAGACCGGGCAGCGGGGACGTCGATCCCCGGAATGCCCTCCAGGTAGACTCCAGGTAGGTAGGTAGACCACCTATTATAGTATAAATAAATGTATTCTTTTATTTGAACTTAGCCCCGTAAGAATTTTTTATAATTTCAATATGAGTGTACTGAACCTCTTAATCAAGGTATACTAATGAGTTGCCTTCCAAGAGGTGAAAGGTTCTCTCGCACCCTTTTATATAAAGGTAATCTAAGTGGCTTGCCAAGTGGAGAGTTAGACTGCACTTGGCTGGGTAAGTGGTTAATTGATTGTTCAGGTTAACAAATTGGCGGAAAATTATAAGTGGCCACTTAAGTGGTAATTACTAATTAGGACTGAGAGGAGTAATTAAGAAGCTCAGTCCTTACCCCTGGTATGACAAGGGAAGGAAAGGTCCAATTCTTTGGGTCACATCATAGTAAGTTCCACAAAGGCTTAGCAAGTCCAGCTCTGCTGGACTGACATTTCTGAAGCTCAGGCTGACATATTTCATTACATGATATACGAAACCCATCTTGTGATAGACTATAACAGAGAAACGGCTAGCTTTTGTTCCTTCTATAAAACTATCATATATAGTAAGCTAGCAACTCACTGTTTTGGTCATATATAGTAGACTATGAGCACATTGTTCACGTATCCAGTTTTCTTAGATAAAAAAAATCATTTCTCCTTCTACATACCAACACCGTGTAGGTATAATGCAACACATGGCACATATACATACACAAGCGCACATCATATACACACACAAGCGCACATCATATACACACACAAGCGCACATCATATACACACACAAGCGCACATCATATACACACACAAGCGCACATCATATACACACACAAGCGCACATCATATACACACAAGCGCACATCATATACACACACAAGCGCACATCATATACACACAAGCGCACATCATATACACACAAGCGCACATCATATATACACACAAGCGCACATCATATACACACAAGCGCACATCATATCACTTACACAAGCGCACATCATATAATAAATCATCACAAAGCGCACATCATATACACACAACAGCCAATTTCAGCGCACATCATATACCATTGGTCTTACGCTACTCTATAACTGCTCATTAGGCGGGACTGCAATCAGACTCCAGGTCATACAAACTCTGGAGCATTGGGTGGCATAACATATAAATCTATCGAACTAAATACGAATCATTGATGACGTGAGACTTAAACTGGAGCTCCATGTGTGTGCGTGTGAGCTGCAACACTCCATAACTGGAGCTCCATGTGTGTGCGTGTGAGCTGCAACACTCCATAACTGGAGCTCCATGTGTGTGCGTGTGAGCTGCAACACTCCATAACTTGCCACACGTTAATTTCTCAAAGCTTGATTCTATTTTAAACTTTATTTGCAAGACACTCATATAGAAATTAACAAAATAAAAGCGAATTTTGATAAATCTTTGCTTAAGCCATCTATGTTACAGATGTATAAGGTATACTGTTTGTTTATATTTAGTTGTTTCTATATTTCCAGGTTACATCTTGGTCCTAACCCTTTCAGACTGAGTATCCTGTATGTCGTGATCACGTCTCCTCAGAACCCCCTTTTTTTCCCGCACTGTTGTAAGATTGTTCTAGTCTGTCCTCATAGCTAATGTTCTTTATCTTAGGAACAAACCAAGATCTTCTCAAGCTTTATCATATGTTTAAGAAGATACGAGTAGAGTTGGCAAGTACCGTCCTTAATCAAATAATATGGGTGGGTTTAAGATAGTAAAGTACATGAGTGACAAAGGTTCCGTGTAAATAGGATCTATCTTTCACGTACCAGAGGGCTGTTTACTGTTATCCTCTGTTCTTATGTTCATGTGTTCCAAGGTGGCGCGGCAGCCTCATTGTGAGACCCGTCCTCCAGTGTGTTAAGGTTCTCCTCAAAATGCATAAACCCAGCTTTAATATACGTCCCGCCCTCCACACGTAAGCTCTCCCTTTTATATTTTCGTTTTTGTGGCGAATTATACGAAAATATAGATTAATATGCACTAACCTAATATAACCGAAAATAACAAATTTATTATTATTATTATTATTGTTAATATTATTATATTTAAGGGGAAGTGCTAAACCCATAGGTATGGTCATACAGCACCTGTGGAATGGGATTCATTCAGATTCAGTTCAAGGAAGGGAAGGAGAAATCCAACTCGTTGGACCAAGAGCTCTATCATCAGCATAATCCCTTGTAGGGATAACCGAAATAGCTTTTATCAAAACCATATTAGTGCAGAAATGTACGCACTGTACTTCATGTGCAAGTGACTGCACAAATTGGAAGACAACTTGCACAGTGTTGTGTATCCTCAGGAAATACTGTACTCTTGACTCTGTCACACACTGGATTACTCATTCGTGATAAAGTTGATACGTTAGCCAAGAAAACTACCCTCAACGAGAAAGTAGAATATAACTGGTATATCTGTGTCTATCATTAGGAATAATATTAGGAGAAAAGTAAATAATGAAACAATGTAATAGGAATGCAACTAGAAGCCTGAGTAGATCTATAACTATGATAACATGAACGTAGATAAATACGTTTATGGAGCAACTTGCAATGTTAACACTGACTGATGTTGTAGTGGCCAGGCTTAGGCTTGGCTACAAGTACTTCTGGCAGTTTGGCAGACACAGATGATGATCAAACTAAATGCAAAGCATGTGGCAATGTACTCCTGTTAACCCTTTTGGGGTTTAGTTTTTAGCCTCTTGTGTATCCATATTCTCTTGCACTACCGTCCACAGGATGTATTTGAGGTGCACAATAAACTAACCACTTCAGTAGTAAAATCTAATTCTTGACTCAAGACCAAAGATTTAGTGTGTGTGGTAGATCACTTGACTGTTTTAATGTTATTGTAAGGCTGTTGAGACGAGTTGTGTATCTTTATTCAATAATTATATATTAGCGGGGGGGCAGATAAGCTATTAGGACGAGCTTCAATGTCCATTGGTCTTTTACCCCTAGGAGTACAAAATTGACGGCAGTTGTGGCTGCTTCTTGGTGCAAGTGGAACACCAAAACTGATCCTTGGCGAACTTCATTTGTCACTTCTCCCAAACCTGACGCCGTTGTCAGCCTCCTCCGTTTCTTCTTATTACTATTATTATTATTATTATGTATTTAGGGGAGGCGCTAAACTCGTAGGGGTCATACAGCCCCTGGGAAATGAGAGGAAATCAAGTTCAATTCAAAGGAGAAGTTCAATTTCTTGGATCAAGAGCCCTTCAACAGCATCCACCTCCCTTGAGGGGCCTCTGGTTCCTTGGTCATTGGAATATTTTTTTCTATTAGCGCAGCTTGCTTTTCCAGTACACAAATTAAGATATAAAATACTGTAGCAAAGACTTTCCTGCAGTGTAACAGTAAACATGTTAGCAACCCTTTCTCTTCTTATCTTTTTCGTGTTATCTGATGTTATGATAAACTAATAACCCACACGTAGGAGAGAGGAGCTTACGACTTTGTAAATGATCCAAGTTGGACCAAAACTTCGTGGTAAGCTCCTCCTATGTCCGGGTTATTTGTGTATTGTTCCAGTCACGGTATTGTGTCTTTTTGTTATTTAATATGTTATGAGGCGTGATTTCCTTTGCTGGAACTCATGATGAAACTTGATTGTAGCATTTTACGGGGTTTTACCGGGCTGTATACTCGCTCGTTGAGACAAAGCAGTCTTGTTTTAGCTTATTACCTTCCGTGGTGGTCACCTTCTATCCTTGTTCTTAGGATTCTCCCTATAACTTTCCAGGTGGTCACCTTCTATCCTTGTTCTTAGGATTCTCCCTATAACTTTCCAGGTGGTCACCTTCTATCCTTGTTCTTAGGATTATCCCTATAACTTTCCAGGTGGTCACCTTCTATCCTTGTTCTTAGTATTTTACCTATAACTTTCCAGGTGGTCACCTTTTATCCTTGTTCTTAGTATTCTCCCTATAATTTTCCAGGTGGTCACCTATCCTTGTTCTTAGGATTCTCCCTATAATTTTCCAGGTGGTCACCTTCTATCCTTGTTCTTAGGATTATCACTATAACTTTCCAGGTGGTCACCTTCTATCCTTGTTCTTAGGATTATCCCTATAACTTTCCAGGTGGTCACCTTCTATCCTTGTTCTTAGTATTTTACCTATAACTTTCCAAGTGGTCACCTTTTATCCTTGTTCTTAGTATTCTCCCTATAATTTTCCAGGTGGTCACCTATCCTTGTTCTTAGGATTCTCCCTATAACTTTCCAGGTGGTCACCTTCTATCCTTGTTCTTAGGATTATCCCTATAACTTTCCAGGTGGTCACCTTCTATCCTTGTTCTTAGTATTCTACCTATAACTTTACAGGTGGTCACCTTCTATCCTTGTTCTTAGTATTCTACCTATAACTTTACAGGTGGTCACCTTCTATCCTTGTTCTTAGTATTCTCAATATAACTTTCCAGGATACACACGAGAGTGTCTGCATCACACTTTCAAAATATTTCATTTAATTTCTGTAGTGTCAAGCTTCATAGCTTTCTTGTTTCAATACTGGTACTACTGTGGGCCTTATCTACCTGCCTGGTATCTTTGTTATCTCTGACGTGGTATATTTGTGTTGTAAATCTCCGACACTGACTTGCCCGCAATGTCATCTCCTTCAGTAGTCAGCTAATTTACCTTTTCTTGTCTCCAGTATGCTGTCCAGTACTGTTCTTTGGTACATCATCTAGATCTAGCAGTTATTTTTGTTTAAACGTCATTATGTTGCGGAGTCTTGTAATGAGGTCCTTGCATGTTTGCTCGTGTTCCTTAAAAGCAGTTCCCTATCATTTGTTTCAACTGATTAATTGATTCTTTCATTTTCTTCACATGTTATGGAATACTGCACTTCCTATCACTCCTGCACTTCCTATCACTCCTGCACTTCCTATCACTCCTGCACTTCCTATCACTCCTGCACTTCCTATCACTCCTGCACTTCCTATCACTCCTGCACTTCCTATCACTCTCCATTCCTTCTACGTATATTTATTCCAAACTCTCTCATTTCTGTTTTTCTTTCTAAATTTTCTTCGTTTTTCATTTCCTCCATGAATATCTATACCTGGCATTATCTGTTTAACCAAGGGCTTTTCCCGAGTGTCCTCATTTCTTGGAATTCAGGTATTGGTGACGTATTTCCACAATATCCTGAACTGATATAATTAGGTGTATTATCATTGGAAGGGGGGGGGGCCTAAGGCCTTTGGGGTCACACAGCGAATGGGGGAATGGGAGAGTCAATCAGGTTCAATCCAAGGAAAAAAAGGGCAAATCCAACTTGGTGGACCAAAAGCCCCTCGGTGATGTCATACAACCTTCCTTGAGAGGATTACTGAGTGTAAATCGCACCTACTGTATTTTACATGTGCCACCCAGCTTAATTCTGTGTTCTTTTTGCATGTTCCTAACTACACTTTAATGTATACTTTCGCAAAACAATAATATATTAGTTTATATCTTTGTGGAAGCCACAGTAGGCATGTTTGTGGAAGCCACAGTAGGCATGTTTGTGGAAGCCACAGTAGGCATGTTTGTGGAAGCCACAGTAGTCATGTTTGTAGAAGCCACAGTAGGCATGTTTGTGGAAGCCACAGTAGTCATGTTTGTGGAAGCCACAGTAGGCATGTTTGTGGAAGCCACAGTAGGCATGTTTGTGGAAGCCACAGTAGTCATGTTTGTAGAAGCCACAGTAGGCATGTTTGTGGAAGCCACAGTAGGCATGTTTGTGGAAGCCACAGTAGTCATGTTTGTGGAAGCCACAGTAGGCATGTTTGTGGAAGCCACAGTAGTCATGTTTGTGGAAGCCACAGTAGGCATGTTTGTGGAAGCCACAAGAGGGAGAGAGACCCATGTCAAAGTGACTTCAATAGAGCTGTAACAATCTATTTCTATCTATCTACGACAAGAAGAAAAAGACACAAGTTGAAGAACAAGCTTTTATTGGGACAATGTTCCACTCTGTGTAGAACTTTATCATGTCTTGATTAAGCTCCACACAGAGCGAAGTAAAAATGTTGTGCACGTTGTGTCTATGTCTTGGTACTTGTCATCAGTATGTCATCTCGTCTAGTTTATATAGTAGATGTCAGACAACTTATTCACCGTTTCTCAACATTATCAACAGTTTTGGGATAAACAGGATCTTCGTTTAGACAAACACCTATTTATTTCAAGCAGCGGACTAATAACATTTTCTTGTGAGCAAACTGTGGCGCAGCTATAGTCATTATGCCTCTTCCCAGCTGTGGACTCTCAATAAACCACAGTGGACTCAAGGTTTTATTCTCAAAGCGAAATTAGTTTAAACCCTTACGAAAAAAATCTATTGTTGCAAACAAATGTTAACGAAGATTTACGGCTGTGTTGTTTTATCAGTGGGACCTGAAGCAGGCGTCTACGTTATCTGTGGCTCGTCGAGCGAGAGACTGACACAGGATTTCCTGAAGTTGGCTTCATGATGTAAGTTAAAATGTAACGATGACTCATGCGTGTAGTACTTCTGTGGTCTTATCTCACTCTCCCCAATTTACTTGATCTTACACTCGTTTAGATTAACCTCCAGTAGCCACTTGTTCAACCACCCCAGCGGCTTGTCCAGATCTTCCTTCCAATATCCGGTCTCTATTGTCTCCCATTTTTATTCTTATTAGGTTCACGTTACTGACATGCAGGATTCAATCCTCTCCGACAGGTAATTACATATAACAAGAATAATAAGCGTCGTAGTGATGATGTTTGTAGTATCCCACTTATTACACCTTCCAGCTCGTGTGATGGTCGTCTCACTACGGCTCTCGCGAGCCCGTTACCAGCCCGGCCTGATGCAGAATCTCGCTTCCCTGGCCACAAGATCTTGTATATATGGGTCTTCTGCTCTACTTCTGGGTAGGTTACCAACGTAAACTCATGTGCTCGTTTATAAGGATGAGAATTTTAGGCCAAAAGCAGGGCGATAGGATTGGTACTACTGAGCCCGACAGTTACTGGTATTCTCACACATAAGATGGAAAAACACACAAAATATCACACTAAGCAGTTTACCTCACGTGTAGCAGTAAATTAAAACACTAAGATCATCTCCAGCTGCAGTACAGGGCTGCGGGTAATGACGAAAACGAAAATTATAGAATATCGGGAGTTAGTTAACATTCACTTTACGGCAACACATACACCATCTCCAATCATCACGCAATGTGTGAGAAACGTGCAGATTTGAACTATCACTGGTGTTTCCAGACAGACCATATTTGTGGCTAAACTAGGTGGGCAAGCCAGGCTTGGCTTTTCTCCTGCACCGCATGTAAGAAGCCTAGCTGCGAGGCCATCAGAATCAGCACCATCATAACCTTCCTGACGCCTCGCAACAGGAAGTGAGAAGCTTCAAGGAACCGCCAACCACACGTCTAGGCTACACGGTGATGTAACCAGACACTTAGCTATAACCAACTACACGTCTAGGCTACACTGTGATGTAGGCAGATACTTAGCTACAGCCTACCACATATCTAGGCTACACTGTGATGTAGGCAGACAGCTGCAGCAAGCGGCGATCCGGAAACAACGTTAAGGATTTAGTGATCCAAAGGTGAGTACGTACCTACTTGAGACTTTTCGAGGAATAACTAAATACTCATACTTATGAGTTACTTGACTGATTCTTAATTAGGCGTCAGTCATCCTCCAAGAGAAATGGCAGCCGTCCCACACTCAAACATCTGGTGGACACTTCCTCGACAAGCGCTGTAAATCACAAGTACTTACCGTGATGAGTGTGATGAGTCCTTGGTGATACCTGGTTCCATTACCAGGATAAGTGATCCAACACACCTAATCACTGGATCAGCGGAACTTAACCGAGGGGGGGGGGTGAATATACGACCCCTGATTTGACACTTTGACAGGCTCCAGAGCTTAGGGACTCCTCTACTAACCCTATTACCAACACTTACACTCAACCCGGTCCCTACCTACCTAGCACAAATTATGAATTGCAGTATATTTAATGAACAAGGTAAGGAAGACTTCACCTGCTCCCCAGGTGTGAATACTGTCTATCTGGGGTTCTTTGGTGTCTTGGTTTCGTGGTGACGTAAGAACAAGACTTCAATCAACGTATGTCACGCTTACTAATAAGAGCTGTCGCAGTATCCCTGTATCATTAAATCATTACAGTCAGTGCTAAGCACACGAGCCTATAATGCCTTCAACATCAAGAGCACTCTCAAAATTTGAATACCGGCTTAGATCCAGAAAATCAACTACTATAGGCCTTGTATCTATTGCAAGACCCAGAGCAACTATTAGAGCACATGATAAGTAGATGTGCCAGTGACTTCTCTTACTAATGAGCTCAGGGCGATGCAACAAATCGGGTTTCCTGGTTGAGAAGTCGCAACCAGCCATGATGTATATTTCCTGGAGCCTCACACAAGGCTGCGGTCAGGGCATTCAAACTCGTCTTGCTCGGCTTACACTAGGAGGTCCAGCTCGGGGCACTGTTGCCAGACTGCTGACAACAGTGAGTGTCAACTGATCACTCTCAATATGTCAGACCGTCAGTCATTATGACATACATAATACTCAACAATGCTCTGAGACGTAGTGAACAACTGGGTCTCAAGCTCTCATATAAGAGGTGCCACCTAGGTCTCAAGCTCTCATATAAGAGGTGCCACCTGGGTTTAAAGGTGGCATCTGGCACGTGGAACTCTTGGTACAAATATCATCTCTCAAGATAGGAAAGGACCATTATCTTCCCTGGTAGAGAGGGAAGTAAAGGTTACACAGGCTCTTCGCGCTATATAACCCTTGTGGTTTAGCGCTTCTTTTGATTATAATAATAATACACAAGCTCTCTGCCTCTTAGGCATCTCAAGACTGCAGAGCAAATTCCACCACATAAATCCCCATGAGATTCGCTCTTGGTAATGGCTAGGTAATTCAGAACTCATTATAACAGATATATCTTATGTTCTTATTTTGGGATTATTAACAAATATAAAAAATACTAACCTACAGGCCTGTATACCTGAA
This sequence comes from Cherax destructor, assembly GCA_009830355.1. Lineage (NCBI taxonomy): Eukaryota > Metazoa > Arthropoda > Malacostraca > Decapoda > Parastacidae > Cherax > Cherax destructor. Next base: position 47,462 of record WNWK01003572.1, read on the forward strand.
AATATAGTTCAGGAGCACGGAATTCCTCACAGCACTAGTATGGCTTCAAGAATGTTAGCCTCTCAAGGGAGTGCCTCGATTCTGTTGAGTTTATTGATCTAAGGCATTAGAGCTACCGTCTCCCTCAGCTTGGGTCAAACTTAATTATCTCCCATTCCTCAGATGATGTATGATCCCTAAAGTTTTGGTGTTTTTCCATGAATATAATAGTTCACGAATTATGGGACGTTGATAAAAATGAGGCATGAAAGATTATGGGGGCGAACTGTTCATTACTAGACTGTAAGAATGTCTTTGATAGAGTACTGCACAAGATTACTACAAGGCTGGACACATACTACCATCGCGTTCATACACCACATTAACACCACTATCAGCCCCTTATGTATCTAACACCACTGACACCACTACTACCAGATAATATTGTATGTTTCTAACACCACTGACACCACCACTACCAACCACTGTTGTATGTATCTTACACGGGTGACACACCACTACCAACCACTGTTGTATCTTACACGGGTGACATCACCACTACCAACCACTGTTGTATCTCTACACGGGTGACACCACCACTACCAACCACTGTTGTATCTTACACGGTGACATCACCACTACCAACCACTGTTGTATCTTACACGGGTGACATCACCACTACCAACCACTGTTGTATCTTACACGGGTGACATCACCACTACCAACCACTGTTGTATCTTACACGGGTGACATCACCACTACCAACCACTGTTGTATCTTACACGGGTGACATCACCACTACCAACCACTGTTGTATCTTACACGGGTGACATCACCACTACCAACCACTGTTGTATCTTACACGGGTGACATCACCACTACCAACCACTGTTGTATCTTACACGGGTGACATCACCACTACCAACCACTGTTGTATCTTACACGGGTGACATCACCACTACCAACCACTGCTGTATCTTACACGGGTGACATCACCACTACCAACCACTGTTGTATCTTACACGGGTGACATCACCACTACCAACCACTGTTGTATCTTACACGGGTGACACACAACCAACCACTGTGTATCTTACGGTGACATCACCACTACCAACCACTGTTGTATCTTACACGGGTGACATCACCACTACCAACCACTGCTGTATCTTACACGGGTGACATCACCACTACCAACCACTGCTGTATCTTACACGGGTGACATCACCACTACCAACCACTGTTGTATCTTACACGGGTGACATCACCACTACCAACCACTGCTGTATCTTACACGGGTGACATCACCACTACCAACCACTGCTGTATCTTACACGGGTGACATCACCACTACCTACCAGCTGACTCGTGACTCATAAGGTATTACACGGGTGACATCACTGTTGCACTACCAACCACTGTTGTATCTTACACGGGTGACATCACCACTACCAACCACTGTTGTATCTAAGGTGACATCACCACTACCAACCACTGTTGTATCTACACGGGTGACATCACCACTACCAACCACTGTTGTATCTTACAGGTGAATCACACTACCAACCACTGTGTATCCTACCGGGTGACATCACCACTACCAACCACTGTTGTATCTTACACGGCTGACATCACCACTCCAACCACTGTTGTATCTTACACGGGTGACATCACCACTACCAACCACTGTTGTATCTTACACGGGTGACACCACCACTACCAACCACTGTTGTATCTTACACGGGTGACATCACCACTACCAACCACTGTTGTATCTTACACGGGTGACATCACCACTACCAACCACTGCTGTATCTTACACGGGTGACATCACCACTACCAACCACTGCTTTATCCTACACGGGTGACATCACCACTACCAACCACTGTTGTATCTTACACGGGTGACATCACCACTACCAACCACTGCTGTATCTTACACGGGTGACATCACCACTACCAACCACTGCTGTATCTTACACGGGTGACATCACCACCACTTACGAAGCTAGACTCGCTCATGGGTAAGGTCGAGGTGAGGTACTGTGTGCACTACAAACTTATTTATACACAGTGTTTCGATCTGAGACCTAAATGTTGTCTAAACATACAATTGTCTTGTTGAATGTATTGGAAAGACAATCTTGCATTTATTTTGCTAAGCTGAATCTATAAACTAAAAGCTGTTATCTTAACCTCCCCTCATTTCAAAACTGGGCCCACCAAGGTTGTATTTCCAGGCCGCTCCACCACCATGCCACAGTATCGCTACACAAACATCCACTTACTTATTTACGGCTACGTTGAATAGCGCATATATTTACGCACAGGGTGTATTGAAACCCATTAAATAACTATCCTAATATCTCGCTCAGTTTCTATGAATCTGATAGATTCGTGTGTGTGTGTGTTTTAAACTGATAAAAGATGCCTAAACTCCACAGGTGACACCCATCCTGGGTTTACAGCACATTACTCACGAAATCGTAATGACACGATTACAAACAAACTATACCACGGTCAGGGATAGAACCCGCGACTCTGATCGCGGGTTCTGTCCCCGCCCGTGGTATGGTTTACAGCACATTTATAAATAAGGTTATATTAGGTTTACCTGGAGTTTACCTGGAGAGAATTCCAGGGGTCAACGCCCCCGCAGCCCGGTCTGTGACCAGGCCTCATGTTGGACCAGAGCCACTGTTGCGTGGAGGTTCTTTCGTAGATTGGGTAATGAACAGACGAGTTTGGGATGGTAACTTGGTATATTAGACAGGGTGGTATTCTCAGAGCCGTAGGCCTGCGTGTCTGTCCTGCACTGAGTCTGGGTGATCACTGAGGCACTGCCCCGAGCAGGGCTCCTAGCGTTCAAAGTATTGACCTTTGACATGGGTGACCTTTGACATTGGGCTAACGGTTGCAACGGTTGGTCACGAGAGCAGAAACGGTTATACCCTATGAACTCTCACTGAGCTTACAGTGACAGCTCGGCTACGGTACATATGTCGTCTCGACATACATCTATACAAACTAAAGACAACAGGCGTATGACTCTGAGCTGATTCTATACAATATCAAAGTACACAACAGTTGAATCTTATACTTCACATAGATCTTATCGTGACGGAAAACAATCTACTTTACTATATGATATATCATGATACAAAGGAATAATTAACTAAATGAGCTCATTTCTAGAAAATCATGATAAAAGAGAAAGAAAATTAATATATGTCGATCGATCGAATCGTCTTCATGTGATCTACGAATTCTGAGGAAATATATTTACAAGAAGGTAGTGATTAACAGACAAGGTAGATCTGGTGCACTCAAATCTATACTGTTAATTCTTAGAACTCGGAGAGAACGTGAACACATTAAAATTTTACTAGATACTGGAAATCTGATAACAAAACACAGTCAATAACTTCAGTTCTAAACTGGATTTTCTAATTTTCTATCTTTAGCTCACGACTTATTATCACTTTCCTACTGAAGGAATGAACAGGCTCGGTGGAGTGGATGGATCTCTCCCCGGCTGAAATAGCACCGACCCACTGGTCAGGTGACAACTCATCCTCAACCCGAATAGGGTAAGGGTAGTGAACAAGGTCAACAACGTTGGTATTGGCTCTGAGTCGAACAAGCGACAAGCAGGAATATCTTACTGTCTTGGACAGTATGTAAAGATGGCTCAACAAATAAACCCTTCACTCTGCAGGAATTACTGTCAACTAGGACGTTGTCACCATCTGGAACATGGGGGACAACAACAGACACTAGTGAGGGCACTAGCTGCTACAGAGGTATCTTTCTGCAGACGGCACGTGGCGTCGACAAGAGATGGCATTACTAATTTCAAATAATTGTTTTCCGACAAGGCTTCCCCTGTGGAGAAACTACTACTTGAAATAGTCGGCATTGCAGAGATAGACTCAGCACTCAAGGCTGTCCGGGATACCTCCGGCACCGCTGAAGGGTTCTTAATCCAGGAAACTAGAGCCACGCTCCACCTCCTTTGATGAAACCTGATTGCCTCCTACGAGTTTAGTTCTTCCCCATAAATGTAGAAATAATGTAAAAGTTTGTGTACCTGAATTCTGCAAGAAATAAGAAAACACTTTTCTATCAGATGTTAATATGGCATCTTTTTTTCTCTTCCTCCTACTTTCCGATTTCCTTTCGCTCTTTTACCGAGAATTCCTCATACAACCGAATTAAAATTCTGAATGCTTGTGTACGGTAACGAGGACCAGATTCTAGGAACACCCGGCATGTGCAGGTGACCCATGACCAAAGATGTTGAATCCATTTTCAGCATCTTGGAATGGCTGGGATAACTTTCAAAACCCCACAGTGGCGTTGCTTCAAACGTTCAGAAAAGTTGCCTCATAATTCAACTACGGTGGAGATTAAAATGAAAGTGTAGTTGCAGGTCTGACCATTTTGTGTAGAATAACGGGAAATTTTGATTCCCGTTAATTCACATAAATAAATCTCGGGTTATCTCTTCTGAATGGCGCCAGTGTTTAATGGGTGATGTATCCTGGCGCCAGTGTAGTGTCCATCAAGTATTGTTTGGTGATGCATCCTGGCGCCAGTATAGTGTCCATCAAGTGTATGATTGGCTTAGGTGATGTTTGATCACCTGGCGCCAGTATAGTGTCCATCAAGTATTGTTTGGTGATGCATCCTGGCGCCAGTCATTGTATGATCCTCAAGTATTGTTGGTGATATCCTGGCGCCAGTATTGTTCAATTGTTGATGATCCTGGCGCCAGTATAGTGTCCATCAAGTATTGTTTGGTGATGCATCCTGGCGCCAGTATAGTGTCCATCAAGTATTGTTTGGTGATGTATCCTGGCGCCAGTATAGTGTCCATCAAGTATTGTTTGGTGATGCATCCTGGCGCCAGTATAGTGTCCATCAAGTATTGTTTGGTGATGTATCCTGGCGCCAGTATAGTGTCCATCAAGTATTGTTTGATGTATGAAATCCTTGGCGCCAGTAGTGTCATAAGTATTGTTGCATGCTCCTGGCCAGAGTGTCCATCAGTAGTTGGTGATCATCCTGGTCTGTATAGTCCATCATATATTGAGGAAATCGAAATCGCGTGTTCATCAATATTGTTGTAGACACCCGCCAGTATAGTGCCATCAGTTTGTTTGGATGCATCCTGGCGCCAGTATAGTGTCCATCAAGTATTGTTGGTGATGCATCCTGGCAGTGTGTACCATCAGTATTGTTGGTGATGCATCCTGGCGCCAGTATAGTGTCCATCAAGTATTGTTTGGTGATGCATCCTGGCGCCAGTATAGTGTCCATCAAGTATTGTTTGGTGATGCATCCTGGCGCCAGTATAGTGTCCATCAAGTATTGTTTGTGTGCGGCCAAATATAAACTTCTAGTAAAATAGCTAAAAAAAAAAAAGAGTGGAGTCGTTGGCGTCCGTGTTATAAATGGAGTGTCGCATGCGTCCCCAGGGGCGCAGGTTGGTGACCCCTCCTCTACTTCATAGTAAATATATAACTGAGGAAATAAAGAAAATCGCGTGCTTCTATAATTTCACAGTAGACACGAGTTTGTACACCTAGGCTGTGTACAAACCTGTGTACACCCTAGATGCGTGTACACACAGGTTACACTTATATGAGTGTGTACCTAGAGGTGGGTGTGTACGATTGGTATAAGCACAATAATAATTCTTGGTAAGCGTCCGGTCTAGGAGGCGTTTGTAAGTGTGGTGCTGCTATCATAGTCTCTCTCTCACACACACACATACACAAGTTTAAGAAGAGGTACGATAAGGCTCATGGAACCGGGAAAGTGGACCTAGTGGCGACCAGGGAAGAGGCAGGGCCAGGAGCTACGGCTCGACCCCTGAAACCATATATAAGTGAGTAAACACACACAAATATGTAAAACCCGACTCTCCAGCTAGAAAGTCTAAATAACACAAGCTGGAGACACTTCACAATGGCTTAAGTTACCTGTAACTATAATACCACAATATGAGTCGCTTTAGAAAGACAGGTAACCTAAAGACGTAAGTAACGTAATGAGCTAGAGTTACAGTGATTTCGTAACTCTTATTTCAAGACTTGGGATATTCCCTTTGCACCTCGTGGCCGCTGTTGTTACAAACACCAGGTTGCCTCTTTCTTTCTTTATGGCTGCTTCCCTTTGTTTATGTTCGGGGGCATTGTGTCGAGGTCTATAAGTGAATATTTAGGCAGCTGTAATATTATAATCTACTTATAAATTATTTAGCAAATGTAGGTTATCTGGTGTGTAAGACGCACCTCCACAGTTACACAGCTCAAGGACAAGTTACGATACACAGAGAAGTGTTTCTCTCAGTGTATCAACCATAACTTTAAGCCCTATTTTAGTAATTAAAGTCTCCTTGACTGGTGATGAACAGATTACTTGAACACTTAATTAATGACCCCTGCTGCAGTCGATGGGCTTCAAACTCAATTCAGCAATGGAAATAAGTCAAGGACCCCAATGGAAATAACTCACGTTATCTGACTTTTTTAGGCTATCCTGAAGGGTAATCTCCACATACTGCAATGTATGATAATTTATGTACCTGTATTTATGTGTACCTGTACTTGAACAAACTTACTTCTCCCAGGTTCGTCCCCAGATGGATCCAACCGTGGACAAGATTGTTAACCGCCATACTTGTGTTTACCTTCTGGTATGACTGTAATAAATTTTATCCGCATCGTTCCTGTGTGGACCTATGAATGGCTATGGGCAAGTTTTTGTATATATTTATTTTATAATTATCTGATTTTACCAGTTCTTCCTATTATCCTAACATTCTCCGATTTATAACGTTTAAGTTTAATAGACCAATTCAGCCTTCGAACTCCAGTATAAGAAACCATACCACGGGTGGGGTTCGAACCCGCGGCCAGAGAGTCTCAAAACTCCAGACCGTCGCGTAAGCCACAGTGGCTTACGCGACGGTCTGGAGTTTTGAGACTCTCTGATCGCGGGTTCTAACCCCACCCTTGGTATCGTTTGTTTGCAATCGTGTCATTACGATTTCGTGAATCCAGTATAAGAAATTGTAATACCCACAGTGAAAGAGCAGGGGAAGAACAGGGAAAGATCAGGGGAAGAACAGGAGAAGAGCAGAGGAAGGACAGGGGAAGAGCAGGGGAAGAACAGGGAAAGAGCAGAGGAAGAACAGGGGAAGAGCAGAGGAAGGACAGGGGAAGAGCAGGGGAAGAGCAGAGGAAGGACAGGGGAAGAGCAGGGGAAGAACAGGGAAAGAGCAGGGGAAGAACAGGGGAAGAGAGTGAGGGGAACTGATGGAAGATTATTATTATTATTATTATTACATTCCTGAGGGGAGCGATAAATCCGTAGGAATCATACAACACTTGGGGGAATGGAAGGTAAATGATAGAAGAATGGAGTGAGAGAGAAGAATGAAGAGTGAGAGAAAGCGGAAGGGTGAATGAGGAGTGAAAGCAATATAACAAAAAGACTGTAGACACAATAAAACACTTAAGTCTTACACTTTCTAGTCAGCATGATAACAACTAGCCTTCAAGATAACTAACCTTCATGATAACAACTAGCCTTCATGATAACTAGCCTTCAAGATAACAACTAGCCTTCATGATAACAACTAGCCTTCATGATAACAACTAGCCTTCATGATAACTAGCCTTCATGATAACAACTAGCCTTCATGATAACAACTAGCCTTCATGATAACTAACCTTCATGATAACAACTAGCCTTCATGATAACTAGCCTTCAAGATAACAACTAGCCTTCATGATAACAACTAGCCTTCATGATAACAACTAGCCTTCAAGATAACAACTAGCCTTCATGATAACAACTAGCCTTCATGATAACAACTAGCCTTCATGATAACAACTAGCCTTCATGATAACAACTAGCATTCATGATAACAACTAGCCTTCATGATAACAACTAGCCTTCATGATAACAACTAGCCTTCAAGATAACAACTAGCCTTCATGATAACTAGCCTTCATGATAACAACTAGCCTTCATGATAACAACTAGCCTTCATGATAACAACTAGCCTTCATGATAACTAGCCTTCATGATAACAACTAGCCTTCATGATAACAACTAGCCTTCATGATAACAACTAGCCTTCATGATAACAACTAGCCTTCATGATAACAACTAGCCTTCATGATAATAGCCTTTAGTACCTTCCCATGATAACAACTAGCCTTCAATAACAACTAGCCTTCATGATAACAACTAGCCTTCATGATAAAGCTAGATAACTAGCCTTCATGATAACAACTAGCCTTCATGATAACTACACCTTCATGATAAACAGCCTTCATGATAACAACTAGCCTTCATGATAACAACTAGCCTTCATGATAAACTAGCCTTCATGATAACAACTAGCCTTCATGATAACAGCTATCTAGCCTTCATGATAAAAATAGCCTTCATGATAACTAGCCTTCATGATAACAACTAGCCTTCATGATAACTAGCCTTCATGATAACTAGCCTTCATGATAACAACTAGCCTTCATGATAAAACTAGCCTTCATGATAACAACTAGCCTTCATGATAACAACTAGCCTTCATGATAACAACTAGCCTTCATGATAACTAGCCTTCATGATAACTAGCCTTCATGATAACAACTAGCCTTCATGATAACTAGCCTTCATGATAAAACTAGCCTTCATGATAACAACTAGCCTTCATGATAACAACTAGCCTTCATGATAACAACTAGCCTTCTCATGATAAACAACTAGCTCTCAAGACATCAACTAGTCTTCAAGATAACAATCCATCTTCATGATACTCGTAACTAGCTCATGATAACCAGTTTCCTTCAAGGACAACAACTTCAGTTTCATGATAACCAGCTTCAAGGATAACAACGTAGTTATGATAATTAGCCATCATATAAATAACTAGTTTCAAGTGATAACAACTAGTCATTATATCAATCAGTTTCATATTAATCATTAGCTTCCTTCATGATAACAATTGTACTTCATGACAATAAATTGAAGTCAAGACAATAACCATCTTCAAGATACCAATCAGCTTTCATGATAACCAGTTCTTCATGACACCAGCCTTCGCGATAACCAGCTCTTCATGATAATAATTGTCCTTCAAGATAATCAGCCAAGATAATCATTTCATGATATCATCCAAGCCTTCGTTGATAATCTTGGTTTCTCATGAGGATTAGCCATGATAATCTTTGGGCCATGATAATAATTGAATTTTCAGATAGTTAGAACTATTCCTTCAAGATAATTTAGCTTTCTTATGATAATCAGCCTTCAAGATAACAACTAGTTTCAAGATAACCAGCCTCATGACACTGACTCAGTCATGCATAAATTTAGCCTCATGATAACCAGCTTCTTCATGACACCAGCTTCCCTCACATAATAATCCAGCCTTCATGATAGCAACTGAGTCTATGATAATAACCAGCCTTCACGATAACAATCAGCTCCTTCATGATAAACAATCCAGTTTCTAAGATAATGAACTTACCTTCTCATGATAACTTCATTCTTTCCATGAAAACAAACTGAAGCCTTCATGATAACCAGCCTTCATACAATAACTTAAAGCCTCATGATAATTAACTAGCCTTCAAGGATAAATAAATCAGCCTTCATGATAAATAACTAGTTTCAAGACACCAATCAGCTCTCTACGATAACAACTTAGTTTCATGATAATCTTAGTTTTCATGATAAATTTAGTCATGATAATTAACTAGTTTCATATTAAATAAATTAGCTTTCATATGCAAAACTGTCATGATAACAACTAGTTCTTCATGATGTAATAACTATCCTTCATGATAACAACTGAATAAGATAAATAAATCAGCCTTCATGATAACAATTTTTCAGCCTTCATGATAACTAGTCATGACAAAATCTAGCTCCTTCACGATAACCAGCCTTCTGCTTGGTGACCTCTACCTTCATGATAACAATTAGCCTTCATGATAACAATCAGCTTTCATGATAACAACTATCCTTCTTCATGATAACAATCAAGCCTTCTGCTGAGCAATCAGCCTTCATGATAACCAAGCCTTCAAGACAATTCATTTCTCATGACAATCTTAGTCTTCGATAATTAACGAAGCCTTCATGATAATCAGCCTTCATGATACTAAATTCGCCTTCGCTGATAACAACTAGTTTCATGATAACAACTGGCTCTTTCATGATAATCAACCTTCATGATAACAATTTGGGAAGCCTTCATGATAATCCTAGCTTCTTCATGATAACCATACCATAACCAGCTCTTCATGATGGTCAACTTCAATTTCTACTGATAAATAACTTCAGCCTTCATAACAACTTCGTTTCAAGATAACAACTAGCTCTCTCATGATAAATTAGCCTTCTATGATAACAATCAGCTTCATGATAACTTAGCCTTCATGATAATAACTGAAGCCATGATAACTATTTCATGATAACTAGTCTCTTCAACATAATTTAGCTTGAAGATAACAACTAGCCTTCAAGATAACCATTATAAAATAACTCAGTTCTTAAAAATCAGTTTCAAGATAACTAGCTATATAAGATAACAATCATTTTCCAAGATAACTATTATAAGATAATTAGCTTCAAGATAATTGGCTATAAGATAACTAGCTATATTGATAACCATTTCAAGCATAACCAGCTACCATCCTGAAGCCATGATAACTCTGTGGCATGGTGCTTAGTATTGGCCATACTTATCGACAGCCCAGCTCAAGCACATTCCATTCTGGTGGCGCCTGATTCCAGCCACTCAGACATGCCTCATCAGCCACTGGGAGTATGCCCTTCGACCGGGCCACTTGGGCGCCCTCTGATCAGCCACTGGCATGCCTCTCTCACTCAGCCACTCTGGCATGCTCCTGATTCAGCCACTGGCATGCCCTCGACCAGCCACTGGTATGCCCTCCGACCAGCCACTGGCATGCCCTCTGACCAGCCACTGGCATGCCCTCTCGACCAGCCACTGGTATGCCCTCTCGACCAGCCACTGGTTTGCCCTCTCGACCAGCCACTGGCATGCCCTCTCGACCAGCCACTGGCATGCCCTCTCGACCAGCCACTGGCATGCCCTCTCGACCAGCCACTGGCATGCCCTCTCGACCAGCCACTGGCATGCCCTCTCGACCAGCAACTGGCATGCCCTCTCGACCAGCCACTGGTATGCCCTCTCGACCAGCCACTGGTATGCCCTCTCGACCAGCCACTGGTATGCCCTCTCGACCAGCCACTGGCATGCCCTCTCGACCAGCCACTGCTATGCCCTCTCGACCAGCCACTGGTATGCCCTCTCGACCAGCCACGGCATGCCCTCCGACCAGCCACTGGCATGCCCTATCGACCAGCCACTGGCATGCCCTCTCGACCAGCCACTGGCATGCCCTCTTGACCAGCCACTGGCATGCCCTCTCGACCAGCCACGGATGCCTCTCGACCAGCCACTGGCATGCCCTCTCGACCAGCCACTGGTATGCCCTCTCGACCAGCCACTGGCATGCCCTCTCGACCAGCCACTGGCATGCCCTATCGACCAGCCACTGGCATGCCCTCTCGACCAGCCACTGGCATGCCCTCTCGACCAGCTACTGGTATGCCCTCTCGACCAGCCACTGGCATGCCCTCTCGACCAGCCACTGGCATGCCCTCTCGACCAGCCACTGGTATGCTATCTCGACCAGCCACTGGCATGCCCTCTCGACCAGCCACTGGCATGCCCTCTCGACCAGCCACTGGTATGCCCTCTCGACCAGCCACTGACATGCCCTCTCGACCAGCCACTGGCATGCCCTCTCGACCAGCCACTGGCATGCCCTCTCGACCAGCCACTGGCATGCCCTCTCGACCAGCCACTGGCATGCCCTCTCGACCAGCCAACTGGCAATTCAGAATACAGCAGTTCTGGGGCCCCCAACTGCTGTATTAACTGTCCGGTTCAATCAAGGACCAGTATGAGTAATGGCCCTGTCAGCGGGGGTGACGTTGTGCTTGGCCACCCGGCTGTGAGTCAACAAATAGCCTTGGGGATAATCTTTAAACTGCACGACATAGCCGGTGAGACTCTTTGATCCAAGGAAGTGGACGTATCTTCCCGACTGAGATTTACCCCTGTGTATATACATCTATACACGCCTCTCTGTGTATATACATCATAAATACATATGTAAAAACTATACATGCATTTGCCCAATATCATGAACATAGGTAAAACTCTCTCATCAATATACTCAATATCTGTATTCATCTCAAATGTTAATAACTCCATTGTGGCCGCCTAAGGTTAATAATCAAAACTGTACGTGTTCTCTACAAGACTTATTAAAGCCATATAGCATGACCTAATAGAATACTCAAGTCTCTTGTATTCATTGTAACTCATCTAATGACCATGTGTACTGTTATTACCTTATTAACCTTAAGTAAATTTTAAGTTTGCCTGAAATACTCTGCATATAAAGGGGCTTTTAGCATGTACACCCAACTATTATATTCCTTTGTACAAACATGTAGCATGTCAAAATAAAATATTATTATTATTATTGACCCTCGAAACCCTCTCCAGGTATACTCCAGGTATACACCTCTCAGTGTACATACAGATATAGACGTCTCAGTGTAAATACCCTTCACAACACCTGCAGAATGAAGGGAGTAATCAGGTTTGATCCAAGAAAGAAGAAGTGTATCTTTAAGTCCATGGATCAAGAGCCCATCTCCAGTATCAATGCGATGGCACCATTACTGACATAACTTTTTACCATAGGGAAGTTAGGGCACCATTACTGACATAACTAACCTAAATAACAAAAAGCCACAATACCATGACTGGAACAATACACAAAGAGAACTTACAGAGGAGAGAGAAACTTACCACTACTTAGACCATTTACAAAGTCACTAACAAAACTATTCTAACATTTGTCAAGACAATGACATCGTGAGTTATGTTTTGTGGTGAAGATTGTGAAGGCAGGCAGTAGGAAGCTGGGCAGGAAGGCAGGCAGTATGAAGCTGGGCAGGAAGGCAGGCAGTAGGAAGCTGGGCAGGAAGGCAGGCAGTAGGAAGCTGGGCAGGAAGGCAGGCAGTAGGAAGCTGGGCAGGAAGGCAGGCAGTGAAGCTGGGCAGGAAGGCAGGCAGTAGGAAGCTGGGCAGGAAGGCAGGCAGTAGGGAAGCTGGGCAGGAAGGGCAGGCATGTAGGAAGCTGGGCAGGAAGGCAGGCAGTAGGAAGCTGGGCAGGAAGGCAGGCAGTAGGAAGCTGGGCAGGAAGGCAGGCAGTAGGAAGCTGGGCAGGAAGGCAGGCAGTAGGAAGCTGGGCAGGAAGGCAGGCAGTAGGAAGCTGGGCAGGAAGGCAGGCAGTAGGAAGCTGGGCAGGAAGGCAGGCAGTAGGAAGCTGGGCAGGAAGGCAGGCAGTAGGAAGCTGGGCAGGAAGGCAGGCAGGGGGAAACTGGGCAAAGGCA
>WNWK01003572.1:61066-152946 GCA_009830355.1 Cherax destructor
TGGAGAATTAAATGCAAAATGGGAGTTGACACAGTTACTTTTGCTGATGATACTGTGCTTATGGGAGATTCTAAAGAAAAGTTGCAAAGGTTAGTGGACGAGTTTGGGAGTGTGTGTAAAGGTAGAAAGTTAAAAGTGAACATAGATAAGAGTAAGGTGATGAGGGTATCAAACGATTTAAATAAAGAAAAATTGGATATCACATTGGAGAGAGGGATTATGGAAGAAGTAAATGTTTTCAGATATTTGGGAGTTGATGTGTCAGCAGATGGGTTTATGAAGGATGAGGTTAACCATAGAATTGATGAAGGAAAAAAGGTGAGTGGTGCATTGAGGTATCTGTGGAGACAAAAACGTTATCCATGGAGGCAAAGAAGGGAATGTACGAAAGTATAGTGGTACCAACACTCTTATATGGGTGTGAAGCATGGGTTGCAAATGCTGCAGCGAGGAGGAGGCTGGAGGCAGTGGAGATGTCCTGTCTAAGGGCAATGTGTGGTGTAAATATTATGCAGAAAATTCGGAATGTGGAAATTAGAGAAGTGTGGAGTTACTAAAAGTATTTGTCAGAGGGCTGAAGAGGGGTTGTTGAGGTGGTTTGGTCATTTAGAGAGAATGGATCAAAGTAGAATGACTTGGAGAGCGTATAAATCTGTAGGGAAGGAAGGCGTGTAGGGGTCGTCCTAGAAAAGGTTGGAGGGAAGGGGTAAAGGAGGTTTTGTGGGCGAGGGCTTGGACTTCCAGCAAGCATGTGTGAGCGTGTTAGATAGGAGTGAATGGAGACGAATGGTTTTTGGGACATGACGATCTGTTGGAGTGTGAGCAGGGTAACATTGTGTGAAGGGATTCAGGGAAACCAGTTAATTGATTTAGTTGGACTTGAGTCCTGGAAATGGGAAGTACAATGCCTGCACTTTAAAGGAGGGGTCTGAGATAGTGACAGCTGGGAGGGACTTTTCTCAGCTGTAGTATCTGAGCTCCTCTGCAAAGACAGTGATTATGTATGAGTGTGGTGAAAGTGTTGAATGATGATGAAAGTTTTTTTTGGGGATTTTCTTTCTTTTGGGTCACCCTGCCTCGGTGGGAGACGGCCGACTTGTTGAAAAAAAAAAAAAAAAAAAAAATATTTTGAGGGGGATTTTAATGTGCAGTGTCTTCAAATGGCTAAAATTTGTCTCCTACCCATGTTTGCCTCAGAGTAGGCAGTTACTGATACAGTATATAGATTTTCTTTCAACAAACTGGCTGTATCCCACCGAGGCAGGGTGACCCAAAAAGAAAAACAAAAGTTTCTCTTTTTAACTTTTGTAATGTATACAGGATAAGGGGTTACTAGCCCCTTGCTCCCGGCATTTTAGTCACCTCTTACGACAAACATGGCTTACGGAGGAAGAATTTTGTTCCACTTCCCCATGGAGATATATAGATATACATGTAGTATAGATAAACAGCTCCAGGGAGAACCTTGAGTTTTCCCTGAGGTACGTTTATTATCTTCTCTGAGGATGAGGGTCCCCAGTAAAGTTCTAGAGGTGATATATAGATATTTAAGGAAAAAAAAAATATTTTCCACAAAATGCCAAAACAAATCCCCATAAAATAACCAAAAGGGAGAACATTAAAATATAAGGCTTAATACAAAATTTCTAATAACTCGACTTTGAAAATCATAGAAGCAAAATTTAAATACCAAAAATATTGCATGATTTATGCTCTATGTTTTTAAAACAATAAATCAAATTAAAAAAAAAAAAAAAAAGTTTATTTTCTTACCAAAGAGGCCTCCCAAACCTTAACTGCAGCAAGTACAGGTAAACAAACCATACCACGGGTGGGGTTCGAACCCGCGGTCAGAGAGTCTCAAAACTCTAGACCGTCGCGGGTTCGAACCCCACCCGTGGTATGGTTTGTTTGCAATCGTGTCATTACGATTTCGTGAGTCAAGTACAGTGGACCCCCGAGTTTCGTAAAAACTTCACTCCTGAAGTCTGCCCAAGTGCCATTACCGAACGAATTTACTCCCTTAAGGAAAAATTTCACGTAGGTTAGTCTATTTCAGACCCCCAAAAATACACTTCCACAAGAACTTACAAAATTATACTTACACGATTTCCGGGGTATTCGTTAACCGAGGGTCCACTGTACAGGTAAGTCTGCAAGTTCATGGGTCTGAATACCAAAATGGCCAATTACCAAGCAAGGGACAGTATTCTGTAGGCTAAAACTGACACAATCACCATATCACCATATAATACAAAGGATATAACTCTCCTGGGAAAATACTAGTCATCTGCAGCAATTGACTCTGAATCACACAATTAGGAAAAATGGCAGTGCATACCACTCCATCAAAGGATTGGCTGAATAGTAAGATTTAAAGGCACAGAATCCTTTGGATATTTAGTGTTATAAACACTAAGACACTACTATTCTAACAAATATGTGCAGTAGTTATACAAAAAACAAAAATGCTTTTTTTTAACACTGGCCATTCCCACCGAGGTAGGGTAATCATTCTATCAATGTCATGCTAGAGGTGCATCAATACTACAGTTCAGATGCTCCTCCAAACTGCAAATATCCCCACCCCCTCCTCCAGACCGCAGGCAGTGTATTTCTCATCTCTAAGACTCGAGTCTAGATAACCGGTTCCGTGAATCCCTTCACAAAATGTTACCTTGCTCACACTCCAACAGCTCGTCAAGTCCCAAAAATCATTTGCCTTGACTCCAATCTAACATACTCACACATGCCTGGTGGATGTTCAAGACCCTTGTACACACTTCCTTTAATCCTTTCTTCCAACCTTTCCTAGGGTAACCTCACAAAAAAACAGGCAATAGGAAGTAGTCTGTTGTACAGATACTGTACATACTTGGGAGCCCACAAAATCTTTCCACTGAAAAGGATGATACAATATTCTAATTTTACATATCTTATTCCAGTGGCCACAAATAAGTTTCACTGAGTGGTATAAATTTTGATTAACCCTTTGACTGTTTCGGTCGTATATATACGTCTTACGAGCCACTGTTTGGACGTATCAATACGCCTAAATTCTAGCGGCTTCAAATCAAATGGGAAAGCTGGTAGGCCCACATATGAGAGAATGGGTCTGTGTGGTCAGTGTGCAGTATAAAAAATCCTGCAGCACGCAGTACATAATGAGAAAAAAAACTCCGACCATTTTTTGGATTAAAATGCCGACTTTGAGGTGTATTTTCGTATAGTATTTATGGTTGTATTCTCTTTTTTATGGTCGCATTTGATAGAATGGACAATATACTACAGAAATACAGATGATTTTGATTAGTTTTATGATGAAAACGACCTTGAAATTGAGCTCAAAGTAGGAGAAATGTTCGATTTTTGCAAATGTTCAAGAGTAAACAAATCACGCCACGCGTTCAATACACATCAATTGGTGAGTCTAATATTCTTTCACAAGTGCACTGATATTATTTATACCATTTTTACAATAATGCAATAGTCTGCATAACGGTAAATCTTCTATTTTTTATGTGAATAAAAAATCAAAATAGAAAGCAAAAGTAATACAAGAGGGGCCTAAAGACGTGACTAATGAACAGATAACCTCTTATTTTAGTGCCAGGAATGTCTGCATTGTTTATTCTGGACCCTATTTTGAAATTGACAACTTTTTTATTTTGCATGAAATTGGCCAAATTGCCAATTTCTGATCACTTTATTGGGTAGTTGAAATCGATAAATTGGTGGTTTCTTGTACTCATTCGATATAACAAATGGAGTTCTAAAGAAATATCTATGAGTTTGATCAACTGGAACAATGGAATTTACCGAAAATAGGCCTCAAAGTCGGCAAAATTGCCGATGTGTATATATTGCTGACATCACTAACTTCGCGAGAGCGTAATTCCGTGAGTTATCAATCAAATTTCAAACTTTTGGTGTCTTTACCATCGGGAAACGATTCTCTATCATTTCATAAGAAAAAATAATTTATTTATTTTTTTTAAATTTTGCAACAACAGGAGAGCACTCAGGATTGAGGGTTGCGACAGTCAAAGGGTTAATGGTTAATGCCCTTGCCATTTGAGCCAAGACATGCTGGATTATACTTTGGTGAGAAATTCCTCTCAAGCCAATCCCCCACAATTTGAAGTCAACCAATTTCTGGAGGTAGTTAGGAAATAGGGCAAAGAAGACAGGAGGGGAGAGAAAAGAAGAGGAAGGGGAAAAAAAAGTACATACATTGGATGATGATTTGGACCCATTGGTGTTCGTGTGGAAGATTGAGCACATGTCCAAAACAGAGAAGTGAGATTACAAATAGGAGGGAGAGGGTTTTGGGTAAGGGAATACAATACTTGAACCAAGGGGACCTCCCAAGGTGGAAGAGACAAGAACAACAAAAAGACAATGTAAATCAAGGGATATAATAAATAGGTGCAATAAATGACTGATAACAAATATATGAGAATTTTACAGGCTGTAAAATCATGAAGGCCATGGAAATGAAAATAACTTTTACAGTTCAGCAAGCTACAACAGGAGACCCAAACAGAAACAAAGAACGGAATGACAAGGCACTATGTGAAAGTCACAGTTCTTGTTTTGGAGACAAAGGCTCATTTAAAAAAGGTGATCAGTAGCTGTCTCTATGTCAGAACAAGCAATGGTAGTATTGCCCACATAAATTCCATAAGACAATACTGAAAGCCACTGATGGCTATTAAAAACAGGGCAGTATTGATCCTTCAATGAAGCTAAGGGTATGGCTGTTATTCAATATAATAAAAAAAAGGGCCTCAATCAAAGAGTGTGCTAAGAAAAAGCTGTACTAAGAGGCCTTGTAAAAAAAAAAAAAAAAAGATAAATAGATATAGATTTGATTTGCTAGGTATATAAGCAATCATTAGATAAAAAAAAATGGCCATAACAAGGTAGCATTAAGAAAGGCAGTATGAATGTATATTCAGTGAGTAATTATTATTACATTCATGGAGGGGGGGGAGAGGGCTAAACTCACATAGGTCATACAGTACCTGGGAGAATAGGATGCAGTCAGGTTTGATCCAAGGAAAGGGAAAATAGGATCAATTCCTTGTGTTAAGAGCCTCACTGGCATCAAGAACCTGCCTTGAGGAATTTCAAGAGTAAAGAATCTATTAAAGGCATGACAAAGTATCAGTATCTGTGGGTATTGGCAAAAATTTTGGTATGATCCCATCACTAGAATCTCAGGGATCTTGCAGAATGAGGAAACTCTTGGGACTAGTTGTCCATTTTGCAAGCCTCTGGATAAGATTCAGTAACAAATGTATAACTATCTCTTCTTCCTTCTACCCACCACAGTCAAATGAAGAAAGGCACTAAACATAGATAGGATCCAAAAGTAATGTAAAGTTATATGCATGTACCTATCTGAGAGCCTAGTAACAACCACAGGACACAGTGTATATATTCAAATACCTGCTTGACTTGAGCCAAATCTGACAGCTGACTGATTCAGTGGGGCCAATAATGAAAATCTCCTGTTTTCTCCCTCAACTCACCAAAAAAAGCATGTTGTCCATTGGTGGGCCACATCTCCAGGGAAGCATATAGAGTATCTTGGTTTTTATGCAGTCACTGTAGCCACCCTGGCATAGGAAGCCCCAGCCAGTGTAGCCCAAAGCTATGGAGACCATAATCTCTCCTCCCCACCATGAAAAGATGCCTGTCTTCTGAGAAGGAAGGGGAAAATGTGATCGTAGAATGAGGAAGCTCTGAAATAAGAAACAAGGGAAAAATTATAATATTGAATGCTATTTTTTTTTTTACTAGGACAGTACACTGTAATGGAAAAAAGCACACATGCTGCTAACTCTCAAGAGTGTTTGTTTTCAGAGTCCAATTTTATTTCCCTTTTAGGGTTACCCATAGTTAAAAAATTTCTTTAGTTTCTTGCTATAACTGCACTCTACATGACTTACACATATCTACTACCATTAGCAGTTATTATTAAACTTACAATTTCTAAAATCCTAGCAACACAAGTCACTGATATACTTTTGATAATGTCTTGCATTATTTTATCACAATGCTTAATTTAAAATGAACACAAAATTTCTTGTAATCAATCAGCTTAAATTTCCTTTTTCTAGTGTACTATTTTCTCATCAGAATTTTATGCAAACCTGAATCTCATCAACAGTATTTAATGACCACTTGGCACTTAATAAACTTCTTCACTCTTAAACCTTGACAATCAAAGACGAAGTGTAGAAAAATAAAGCAACATACATACTGGTTTTACAAACATTTCCTTATGAATTGTTGACTTTATTGGAATTATAGTTTAAAAGAGAATATTTTCTAGACCTATGACTATTTCTAATCAATATGGTTCTCCCAGCATAGAAGCATCACATGTTTACAACCACCGATTAATACATTAAATATATACTTGAGCAATTTAAAGGAAAGATCCAATTCAGAAGTATCTCATGGTTCATTACCAATTTGAAATATAAATATCAGGTTAGGAAGCCAAAATTTAAATCTTTTGACTTTAGTTGGTCCACACAACCTTTGTTAAAATACTGAAATAAATATAATACTAATTTACTTTCTAATGTCACTGGAAAAAGAAAGAAAAATTTATTATCCAAACACTTCTAAAACATTTTTTTTAAAGGTGTACTTTCATATTTGCATTTGATAACATGAGGCAAATGGAAATAAAAAGCATATCAGTTTACAAAAACATTGTTTCATTTTGTACAACAACTGCTATACAAAAACTAATGCATGTGGTTTGTCCATGTTTCATCACAAAAAGCATTGAGCAAAACTTGAACAGTTTCCTTCGCCTGATGCATCAATATTTTTTTTCTTTTTTTTCGGTCCACAAACTAACAACACAAGAATAACATTAATAGTAAATAATAAATATATATCAACAGAAATGGTTATTTCATGTTATGCAGGGTAAATATGACTGCGGGTGTTACCATGAGAGTACCTGAGGCGTATGAACCAAAATTAGCTTCCACAGTCGTAGAGCTATGGAAACTAGGGAGGGGGGAGGAGAAACTCCATTACACATACAACAGAGTTCCAACATATCTTCTCACAGAGAAGATGATTTTCAAAATTAAAAACCCTCACAACATAACACATACATGCTGATGATACAAGCTCTGTGTAGTATGATTATGATGCATAAGTAGTAAGTACAATAAAAAAAAGAGCAGCTCAAGATTAAACATTTCTAAGTATAGTTGACTTTCTGGTTCTAAAAGTCATGTTGTGGGGAAAGGAAAATGAGTCTATATAAAGTGAAAATGTTGAGGTTAAAGGTGTCACAACCACAGCCGCAGCAGCAGCAGTATTGGACCGTGGTAGCGACGCATCACAGCCGATGACCAGAAGACCTGTGCAGTGCCTCGTCCTCCAGTGTTGAGGAAGATCCCGAACAGCCACAGAATGATGATTTCTGCAGTAGTCCATGGCTCTCAGGGTTCGTGTGTGTACTAGCAAGTAAATGTGCACTGAGCCTGACATGCTGCCACACTGACCAAGCATGGCTGAGTTTTGCTATTACTCAAGCTGGTTGTTACAGGTGGTGGGGAGAGTAGCAGAGGATGGGTAGGGCTAAGGGTTTGGGGCACCCTAATTCTGAGATGTACTATAAATGACTTGACTAGTCATGGAATGCTTAGCTGTCTAAGAAACTCACAACTGCCTGCCAACTGACCCGTAAGTATACTACAAGAAATAAAGATTGTGTAAACATGGAGTTGCAACAAGGACTTCCCAGTGAAGGCTGGCTAAAAGCCAAACCCAAACTAAGCAGACATCAACAGAATACACTACACGTGTGTGTGTTATGAGGCCATATCCAACCACCTGCACCCACCACCAGCACAGCCCCACGTTCCTGACCCTCCCGAGCTGGTTCACACCACTCACACTCTCTCTCTCCTACTGACTCAAAAAAATAAGCAAAACTATTGATGCATTTGGTGTACCACACTCAATTATACATAATAATGATTCAATGATAAATTTACTTTGATTATATCTACAAGCCCTTCACAACTCAAAAGACATAACAGGCACTAAATTCATGTGCCAGATAAAAATGCCTTGTGGCTAAGGTCAGGTAAGGGAACATAACACCAGCTCATGTTGGGTCAGGGAGGCTAGGTCATGTCAGGTCAGTTGCCTACAAATGTTTGCCAGTACTACTGCCTCTGAGAGCTCCACCTACTGGGATCCAAGTCCTTTATGGGTACCTGCAAAGCATCCAAACACCACTGAGAAACCACCAGGGAAATAGCTTATATTAGTACACCACAATCAAGGACAAAGAAGAAACATGTATATACACATTCTATAGATAATACAAGTGAGTAAGATTCTCTAGAAGTAAGGTCAGATATGAAGGCATAACCAAAGCAAAAAATAAAGAGTACTAAATCTAGTTTAAATCATGAGGCAGCATTTATACATGCAGAAAACAACAGGTGCTACAGTTGAATGGGAAGACTAAAGGTGAACTACTGAAGAACTCCAGTTTCTAATATATATTTATAAAAATATAAACATTTAATATATAATAAAAAATTATATGGAATGTCAAGTAGTATAAAATAAATATCTGCATATGAATAAAATACTGTATATATATATATACAAGCATAATAGAATATATACAGAACACCACTCCCATAGGTAATAAGATTGAAGCTTGTGACCCTAACAGAAAACATAAGCACACATGCATAACAGCCACATACAAACATAAAAAGCTCATATTCTTGAGGATTCAATATAAAGCATCCAATATTTTTTTAAAAGCTAAACACTGAGTATAACTATATAAATAAAAGGCTAAATGTGATGTGTATCTAGTTTCAAATCCCAGTATACAATGTCAGCCAAATTTAACCTAAAATACATTTTAAATTTACTTTATTTCAATGTCTCCATTCCTATAACATTCCTACCATTTAATTTTCTCTAGGTTACTTGCATTTGGCAAAAACACTTTATAACCCTTGACAAAACCATTGTTAATTTGCAACACAAGCACTTAAGCAGATATATATAGATGTTAAGCTTTTCTTTACATGGGTTAAAGTGTTTCATGTCAAATAAAAGCCTGATAAGTGATGGGAAACTATGTCTTAAGATCTTGTATTTAAATGATGAGAACACCCACTCAGAACTAAATAGGAGTAAAAAATTTTAATCAAAATAATGCTGTCTACAATTCACTACTATTGAATCACTGTACATAGGTAGAGAATGGAGAAGAAAAAATGAGAAAGATGGGCAAGAGGAAATTTTTTTTAATCAAAATAATGCTCTATCTATAATTCTACTAATCAATTACTGTACATAGGTAGAGAAGGGAGAAGTAAAAAAAAAAAGAAAGAAAGATGGACAAGAGGAGGATGGGGGAGGGAGAGGTCAATGAGGGAGGGAGGGACGAGTATGGACTGCAAATATTATTATACTCATGGATCTTTATACATACTCGTTCATCCATGGGAAATGTTCAGCACTTCATGGTAAAGTGAAGAGGGAAAAAAGGGGCTTATGTTTAGAGAGAAAGTCAAGAACTCAAGTATATAAGCAATGAGGAATTTAAAGCTGTTGCAGAAAATTAGCAAAGGGTGAAATATTATACTGTGTACAGAGAGAGGGGGGACAACAGAAGACGCAAGAGGCAAACAGTCGAAAGGATAAAAAAAAAAAAAAAAAAAAAATAGAGGGAGAGGGAAAGCTGTAAGTGGAAAAAATTATTTAGCATTATTAAAAAAATTGCCCGGAAAGAGATAAACCTGCAAGGGTTATACACAGGTGAATGAAAAGGATGAAGGAGAAATACTTTTAGCTGAATAACACTATATACACATATATAAAAATACATACAAAAGTATTATACGGTACGTGCCGCATCTCCAATGATTTACGACAGCAACTCAATAACAAGAATAATTACAGTACTGTACTTCATCCTGTAAGTTATGCACAACTCAAAAACACTTTGCTCTTATATGTTGTAACCCTTCAACTGCATACAGGAGAGAGCCAAGACATCTCTTAAGTGTGCACTTCATTTTTTCTTCTAGGATTACAGAGCATCAAAGGTTGAAAATAATGATACATTACCTGTGTATGGAGTTTACAATGAGGTTCTAATCTGGTTAAGAAATGATATGTACTCTTGCATAGCATCTAAATACAGTAAAGTCCCAATTAACATGAATCCATAGAGCACGTTTTCAATATAACATAACTGAAATACTGTATCAAAGTCCAAACTGCATTGGACATAGATTGGCACAGCACTCCTTAAAACTCAAGTCCACTATTCATGCCAAATCCTGTTTGAACACAGCTGGATATTTTCCCTCCACTTCACAATAAGCCCGAGTGAGGTCGTTCTTTTTAGGAGGGAAGCCTATTCTAATCCTTGGTGTAAAGACCCACCCACACTGCCAGTTTCTGTGAGTATATACACATCCCATACCTTACCCTGTCATGTATCATTCAATCATTTTTTTACCCTTTTATTGCCCTATCTCATCTCTGGATAGTAACCATAGCACCAAAGAGGAAAACCAATTATATTGGAGGTATCAAGCAGAATGAATTTGAATATATGACAGTACTGAAGAAAGTATTAATTTCTCTCTATCAATACAGTGGATCCCTGAGTTACGAGCACCTCGGAAATCGTACAATTATGTAAGTGTAATATTGTAAGTGATTTTGTAAGTGTATTTTTGGGGGTCTGAAATGGACTAACCTATTTGACATTATTCCTTAAGGGAGAAAATTTGTTAGGTAATGGTACTTGAGTAGCCTTCTGGAATGAATTAGTATGCTCGTAACTCGGGGGTCCACTGTACTAGAATCAGTCGGTCACCTCAACCTAGCAGCATCACAGCACCCTTGTCTACACATTTCAAGACGAACAAGTACCACCAACCAGAATGTAAGGCAAGAATTTTTTATGTAACCCTTTTCTTGTAGCTACATAATGTATATTAATGAATGTCTCACTACATCCAACTACAATGCAAGGCATGAAAAATGTTTTTACTGTATTCTCATGAATTACAAAACTCACTAGTTGTCAGGAATGTAACCTGCGTGTTAATTGTAATTCTACAGTATACAGCATCTTAAAGTGAAAAATATTTGTTGTATGCTTTTCTCCAGGTACTGAAGTATTTATACCATGCACATATGCTGGTTATCATTTGACATGTGTTTTGTTTTACTTTCTGGTAGAAGCAGAAATGTACAAATACTTATAACATTTAACAGTGACAAATTTACTGGTAGCCTCCTGTCATTAATCTGATATATATACTGTACATCTTGCACCAATTTTAAGAGCAAAGATAACACCAAACACTAAGTATCACATACTTCAATAATTTTTTTTTCTGTGTGAACCCAATGTTGCAAGAAAACATTTACTCATAAGATACAGGATCAAGTACTGTACTCGATAATCATGAATTGCACAGGCTCTACTACTATTGTAAAGAGAATTTTTTTTTTATAGTGTTCAACATTAACAAACACAACCCTTTCAGTATAAATAAAGATATACCAGTTTTAGAAATGTAGGAAAGTGTATGTTTGATTAACTGAACTACTGTATATGGGGAAGAGCCTCTACAGGGCAGACATTCATCTGGTAAGGTGTCTAGATTTTTTTCTTGCTAAATCAACTTTAAAGTGTATTTCCATACTGTAAATCAGGATATATGATCCGAAAGCAACAACGAAAAAAGTGACAAACTAAATGTGAACATCTTTCACCTAGATGTCTGTATTTTTGACTGCTAAGGGAATCCAGCCAACTGTGACCCCTAGTTGATAGTGGTATTGTAAATAACGCACTGTATATACAGTATATGTACATTATGTATGCTCTATGTATGTACATCTTTTATATATATATATACTTATATGGATGCATAGTCATGTATACAAATATACATAGCAGTATGGTTGAGAGCACACCTACTGAATATACACTATATTTGCTATGGTTCTTTATACGTATATCGGCCATTGCCCACCAAGGAAAGGTGACCCAAAGATGGAACACATTTGCAATCCTTCAATTTGATAACTGTCTTGCCAAAAGTGTAGACACTGCAGTTCAATTTACCCTTTAACTGTAACATCCCATTTATCTTTCAAGAGTGCAGGCACCATATTTTACATCTCCAGAACTAAAGTTTCACAAATTGCTTTTCATGTGCATTTTTTCAAGATCACACTCCAAAAGCACATAAAAAAAAAAAAAACTGTCTCCACTCAATCCAATCACATTTACCTGCTGGATGCTCAGATCCCTACCACTAAAACCTTATTCACAACTTCTCCTAAAAACATCACTATCAAGGTAAGTAACTGAATACCTTCAGTTCAATGAAGGTAAGGGACTGAACACGTTTTATCAAGGTTAAGCAACTGAAAAAATGAAAATTACTTTTTTTTTTTTAACTCAGTGGTTGTCTCCCACCAAGGTAGGGTGACCCGAAAAGATGAGACTGTCACCATCACTGTCTTGCCAACATTACAAATCAGATGTCCCCTCCATACTGCAATATCCCCACCCATCCTTAGAGTGGAGACACTGTACTTCCCACTTCCAGGACTCGAGTCCAGCTAACTGGTCTTCCTGAATTCCTCTCTACTTCTTTTATCTTCTGGGATGTCCCCTATCCCTCCCATCTACCCCAGATTTATACACTCCATCCTTTCTAAATAAGCAAATCATTTCAACAACCCCTTTGCTTTTTAGATTACACTTTTCATACCATCACACCATCTTCTATGTACGTACTGTACGTGCATACACTATATGCGTGAGTGCCTCTATACAGTAGTCTCCCGTATCTACAGAGGATATGTTTCAAGACATACACTGCACACCCGAAACCGTGGATAGTAGCGAACCCTACGTGTAAATCGTTTTTTGTTAATATACATACGTATAATAAAGTTACAAAAGTGTTCTCTTAGGCTTTGAACAATTGCCAACATCCCTACTTTTGTGCTTTGGTGACATTATTAAGCAAAATTAAGGATTATTTTTGGGCCATGGTAAACCATGGATAACTGAGATAGCGGAAACTGAATCTGCGGACACGGTTCTACTGTGTATATACATACAAGGTGATAAGCAAAATGCAAAGCACATTAGGTCACATCTTGATTCCAACTCGCATAAAGGAAGGCTATGTACAATATTTAATTTACCAATGAATGACACTAGCGTAAGTTATTACCTAATAACCTTCAGTTTAACACTTTCGAAAAATGGGACAAAATCTGCTGGGTCAACTGATTTGGAAAAAACGGACAAAGTCCGTTGGTTATGGAATTGTACATTATTGTAATGATCTATCCACAGTTGATATTACCAGCTACTCAATCCGCCCTATTAATGTGTTAAATCGATGGTATGCAGTATAACATTCTTTTTACATTAATATTTAAGATTTATATACAGGAAACCTTCTTGCAAAGTGACACTACATAGAGATATTGTGTGAGCACAAATGAAGAAGTGCATAGCATGTACAAAGGACTTGAGAGTATGCTTTGTAAGCATGAAAGTATTAAGCAATGTGCCAAATCTGGATACTAAGCACCATAAAATTTAATCCCCGACCCAAATTGGTCCTATGGCTCATATGTTTGCAGAAGCAGTGTTCTTCCCCTCCTCTACTACCACTCATGCAGTCTGCAGTTGCTTCCTGAAAACATCACATGCTTTACTCACTGTCTGTTTATCAAATGAGGAAGCAATGGGGATGTCACGTTTGAGAACAATGTGCAATGCGAATATGATACAAACAATTCAGAATGTAGAAATTTGAAAGCAATGTGAGATAATGAAAGATATTCAGAGGGCAGAGGGGGTTGGTTTGGAAATTTAGGGAGCAGAGCAGAAGGAATAAGGGGGGTAGGGGTAATTTCACAAATGGTAAGCACTTGAGTATCCAACAGGCATGTGTGTGTTATATTACAGTGAGCAGAGACCAATGGTTTTAGGGATTTTACATGCTGCTGGAGTGTAAGCATGGTAACATTTATGAAGGGATTCAGAAAACCATTTAGACAGACTTGAGACCTAGAGGTGGAAAGTACAATGCCTGCACTCTGGAGGGGTGGGGATGTTGCAGTTCAGAGGGTCATCTGAATTGTTGTCTGCTCACTTTAGGCAAGACAGCTATTGATGAATGATAAGTATGTTTCCTTTTTTTGTTACCCCAACTTGGTGGGAGATGGCTGATGGTTATAAAAAAAATTATAAAACAATCTAAAAATATAGATTTACATTATTTTGTGATTTTACATAGAAACTATAACAACACCCAACAAAAAATATTAAAGTTATACATCTTTCTTCTTTCAACAAATCGGCCGCTTCCCACCAAGGTGGGGTGGCCCAAAGAGAAAAACAAAAGTTTCTCTTTTTAACTTTAGTAATGTATACAGGAGAAGGGGTTACTAGCCCCTTGCTCCCGGCATTTTAGTCGACTCTTACGACACGCATGGCTTACGGAGGAAGAATTCTGTTCCACTTCCCCATGGAGAAAAGTTATACATACTATAATATTAATATTACCATATACAGTGGACCCCCGGTGTTCGTCCTGCTCAAAACACTCCCTTTTATGTAAGTGTATTTTTTTAAATGCTTTTATAAGTTTAGTTTTGGGGGTCTAAAAGGACTAGTCTACTTTACATTATTTCTTAAGGGAATAAATTCGGTTGGTAATGGCACTTGAACAGCATTCTGTTACGAAAAATGGACGAACACCGGGGGTCCACTGTAATACCCACCAAAATAAAAGCTAATGTATTATTCAGGAGGAGGTAGGGGAGGTGGTGGTGGTGGTGGTTCTGTAGGAAGTGGAGGATTTGAGGTTGAAGATATCTGAGGCAGAGACTGGGTGGGTGTGTAAACTTGTGGCAATGCTGGCATGTATGGCATAGGTGCAAGAGTGTGATGTGGTGGAAGGTGATATGGAGGTGGAGGATAATTAAAATTTGGTGGAGGAATTGGGTAGGGATAGAACTGTTGATATGGGTATGGACCAGCTTGAACCATGGGCATCATGCCAGATGGAGGGGCACTAGGATGATATTGGGAATGTTGAACGGTCATGCGGTGGTGAGGTGGGTACTTCCTCCTCTGCTGTTGGGAAAATTGCTGATGAGGAACAGCCCCACCACCTGGAGGTCTATAATGACCACCACCCACCTGAGGGGCTGCATGGGTGGACCGTGCCTCGCTGCCATTGCGTGGGATCTTTGCTGGATGGACATCACTTGGGCTGCGGTCCCTGTCTCTTTTCTTTGATTCCTTATCTGGACGAAGGCGGTCCCGACTGATCTTGATCTTTAAAGAGGTAGTGGGAGTTTCACGGGTCAAGTCACCAGCAGGACTACTCTCTGGAGAAGTGGATGAAGTGCCACCAAATAAATCCTTTTTACTGAGTTTAGACTTTGTAATCTTGAACTTTGGGATCCCTGGATTAGTATTGGGAGTGGTAGTTGGTACAGTAACAGTGGCTGGTGTTGTGGTTGTATGAGGACGTAAAGGTGCTAAAGGTTGTTCAGGTGTGTATAAAATTTTATCTTTAGGTATAGTAATTTTAATGGGCCCAGTTCCACCTTCCCCAGTACTACGGGCTTTTTCTTTGTCCTTATCCTTATGTTTTTTGTGCTTTCTGTCCTTTTTGTGTTCTTTGTGTTCTCTGTGTTCTTTATGTTCTTTGTGTTCTTTATGTTCCTTGTGTTCCCTATCCTTGTGCTTATCTTTTTCTTTATGTTTATGTTTCTGTTTCTTTTTCTCTTTGTGCTTGTGGTGTGGATGATCATGCTTGTGTTTCTTATGTTCTGTAACTACACTACCACTCCCAACACCAGGTGTAGGTTCAGCTTGGGGCTCCTGAACCTTTAAGTGCTCTGGTTGAGGCACTTTCACACGTAATACTGGCTCACTTGGAGTCTTTTGTATTGGCTCTGCATTTACTGTTGAAGTGGCATTGTGGGATGGAGCAGGTGGTTTAGAGGTTGAATTTGCAGCTGCTACATTTGCTGCATCAGGACGCACTTTGATAGGAGTGCCTGGATCACTAAGGGCAGAGCGGTATCGCGTGTCTTCCAACTTGGTAACCATAGGAACCAATTCAGCCTCACCTCGTTCACTGTTTCTTCTTTCACCATCACGAGACCTTCTGCTGTTAGAGCTCTTAGAAGATTGAGAAGTGATCTGAGCAGGCTGGGGAGCAGGTACTGAACCATTAGTGGTGGTATGATGGTGTCTTGCACTATGGTAGTTAGGTACTGTTGTTGAACCAGCACTCTCACTGACCTGTTGATCACCATTGCCACTAACACCACTAACATTTGCAACAGCGTGGCTACTGCTGGTGTGTTGCGCAATCTGAGCCTGGTGTCCGACTTGCTGCTGGCAGGATGCTGGAGATTTGCTCTTTTGATGGGCTGAAGAGGGTAATAAATTATCTTCTAATATGGCAGAAATATCAGGTTTATTCTCCGTATCAGAGTTGTCAAACAGCTCGTCGGGGGGACCATCACTCAAATTAAGGAAAGTATTGTCACTCAAAAAGTCACTAAGTGCAAACTCAGGCATGTCACTGTTGTTAAAAATTGTGTTGTACTGTGATTTTACCTCTTCCTTTGGCTCAGTTTTTATTTCTGTTTTAATTTCAGCTTTTATTTTCACTAGCTCTTGTTTTGGCTCGGGAGGTTTACGTTCTACAGTTTTCTGTTCAAGTTTAATCTCTTTTTTTCTATCTATTAATGAAGAATCTAATGACTGTCTAGAGGGTTTTATATCTAACAATTGCTGTTGTCTATTATCAGATACACTAGGCTTAATGTCCACTGGAGGCAATCTGCCATCAACAACACTGCTACTAGTCCTGTTACCCTTATCGTAACGTTCACTATCACTTCGTGCACTAACATCTCTCCGCTGCTCCTGGCGAGGAGCTTCAGTATTAACACGCAAGGACTCTAAGGATGGCTGCAAGTCTCTTGCAACCTGAGTGGCACCATGACAGTGTGCCTTGTGGTTACTGCTGTGAACTGCTGAGGCTTTAACATGCTCAGGGTGAGTGCTTCGCCCACTGCTGCTCTTCCCACTCTTGACACGTATGGGAAGAGATGAATGCAAAGCAGCATGAGAAGAAGCAATGGATGCCACAGCAGAGGTTACAGCTTGAGAAGAGTGAGAGGTGGCTACTATGGTGAACTGTTTGCTATCACGTGGATCAATGGTATCCCTGTCTCGCATTTTCTCTCGTTCACGTCGCTCTTTCTCCCGCTTCTCATTATACTCCTTTAGGTTCAGCTTTGGTGGTTGAGGGTGTTGGTGAGGTTGTGAAGGTGGCACTTTCAGAGCTGGAAAACACAATTGCTATCTTAGCATGGTCACCATTATAAATTATCAATACAGTAAGTTGTAAATTAAAAATATATATTGCACACCAGAAGGAAGAATATGGGAAATTAATAGGCTAATTTGAAAGAACTGAGATATTCAAAATTCATGTAAGACCAAAATTTGAATCATCTATTTTTCCAAACTTGGCTGTTTAATTTTAAATAAAAATTAAAATACTTTGAACTCTCAATAGCCATATTTTTCAGTGATAACTATCACTGAAAAATGTCAGAAATAGTATGCCTTTTAAGGCATCACAATAAAAACATCAAGTCTGCAGTAACTCCATGAACTAGAAATAAATCAAGACAACTTGTTTATTCACAGTAAATTAAAGCACACAAGTTCATTTCGATTAGTAATATTTTAAGATGCTCTTAAAATTTTCTTAGGAGAGTACCAAAGCAAAAACTACACAGTGAAGGTGACCATGGGGACATGCTAAATATAGAGGAGTCATATAGTGCCTGAGAAATAAGGAGATAAATCAGGTTTGCTCCAACGAAAGGAAAGACAGCACTAATTCCTTGGATAATTAGCCTTTCACTAGCATCAAGGCACCACAATGAAGAGGGAGAATATTTTAAATGCTCAATGTAGAAAAGAATAGAAATGCTGTATATTTCTGACATGATGTAGGAAGTGCAATGGTATGCAACACTACTAGTTCCAGAGCTAAGCAGTATGAGCTGAGGATAGGCTAACATAATTGAGTCGAACAACATTGGAGGAAAGAAGAATTGGGAAGACATGATAACAACATACAAAAAAACTAAAGAGTAAATGAGAGGGTAGTAGACAAAGATAGGTTGAGAGACAGGAAACAAAGTACTCGGGAGCACAGCTGGAGGGAGGGGGTTAAGGAGGCTTTGTGTGCGAGAGGCTTGGACTTACAGCAAGCGTGCGTGAGCGTGTTAGATAGGAGCGAATGGAGACAAATGGTTTTTAGGACTTGACGTGCTGTTGGAGTGTAGGCAAGGTAACATTTATGAAGGGTTTCAGGGAAACCGGCAGGCCGGACTTGATTCCTGGAGATGGGAAATACAGTGCTGGCACTCTGAAGGAGGGGTGTTAATGTTGCAGTTTTGGAGCTGTAGTGTAAGCACGCCTCTGGCAAGACAGTGATGGAGTGAATGATGATGAAAGTTATTCTTTGTCGGGCCACCCTGCCTTTGTGGGAAACGGCCGATGTGTTAATAATAATAAAAAAAAAAAAAAAAAAACCAGATGAGTTGTAAGCATATCTTCAGTCTCACGGCTGTCAGGAGGCAGGCTCTATACATAGTTTTAAAAGCAGGTATGATAGGGGCAATGAGGCTTGGAGGGTATGAATCTGCTGAGCAAGTTGAGAGACAAGGTCAAAGGTTGAGACTCAACCCTTACAACCACAAACAGGCAAGTATATCAACTCTTCCTGTAAAAATTGTTGTGTAAAAATAACGACAATCCAGCCAAGTTACTAGGTTCAAAATAAAAATCCTATAAAGATTCTATGAAAAGTACAAATACAGTTAAGAACTAATTTTATTATTACATTACCTGCTTTACTGTGAGAGTTATGATCATGACCACGAGAAGCCACAGCAGATGACGATCCCACCACTGCAATAGAACGGGATGAAGGCAGTGTGGCAGAAGATCCTGGCTGGCTGCCTTTACTTCGCTCATCTGTGTGCTGCGATGAATTCATGATTTTCTTGAGTCGATTTGGACATTTATCCAGGATGGCAAGGAACTCTGCTGTTAATGTCTCAAGTAGCTCAAGAGTTACAGTCTTATCTACATACCAAAACCAATCCTTGCCTTCAGTTACCCGTTGAATCTGTTGGATTTATAATACATTATTTTACACCTATCAAAATAATGCACATCTACCAAGTAATTTTATGGTATGCCAAAAACTATATATGGTAGCATACAAAAAATGGTGCTGCATATTAAATATGCAACAAACAATTATCTATTGTATTTTCACAGAATTTGTGCATTAACTGAAAGAAGCATAACTAGTATAATTGACAGTTCAAAGTCACCAAACTATGACTAGCTTTGAATTTCCACTATACAAAATCCTGCAAAGAATTTTTTTACTCAACAGGCTGTATACTACAGGACAATTATTTAAATCTTTTGATTTATACTCCTTGGGAACTCATTAACACAGGCTATATGAAATATAGCCTGTGTTAATGAGTTAAGGACTTGAATTCACACCCAAATACGGTAATTTTATATGTTAAGATGGACTTCACTGAGGTAAAGCATTCACTACTTGCTTGTGCTAAGATGTGCACAAGAAGTGACAAAACAAGAAAAGATACATTTTCATGAGAAAATTAAGAAACAATATTCAATAACAGAGCAGTTTGAAGATGAAGAAAATGAAGCAGTCCATCTAGCAGTGCTGAAATGTAAGTGTAGCCGAGGAACCATGAATGGAGAAGGAAAAACCCATTTGATTTCTACCATGGCAGAGATGATGTGGATGATTTGAGACCAGTCAGTCTACCACTTATAGTGCAATTACTACACAATAAAGTTTGACATAAACCTTTTGACACAAGCTATTTAACAGCAACCTACCTCATAGTGGCTCCACGTGCAGACTATATAGATACACACACAGGCCACCACAGTCGGCTTGTACTGCAAACACATCGTCGTCATATGAAGACTGAGGAAAAAGAAAATGAGTAATCAGGAGACTTCCTGAGCAATACAGTAGAAAATCTTCAGTGACAATCTGGCAGCTGTCTTGATCATGTGAAAAAAGTGTGTCCTCATTGGCCAGGATCTGAGAGGAGGTCCTGCAATAAGAGGTGTCAGCAATGAAGTTAACACCTTCCAGCCACAAAATGACTGATAACCCTGAAGAGAGGAGATTATATGCTGAAAAATAATATGCACAGGTAACCTAACCTCCAAAGACAATGGGAGCCCCATAAATTGTTTGCCCTCGCATTCTGGTGCGAACAATAGTTAATCAAGGAATCATCAGCTGATTAGATAAGCACATTACCAGCCATTTGCTTTACATTCTACATAATACCACTGAGCTTACAATATTTAACAGCTTTTAATAAAACTAAATTAACAATGCTATATATATTTCGTGTATAATCAGACCTATTGCTGGAGAGTTCTTATATGTAATGACGTGAATAGAAAGAATATACAATATATTATTTAGTATACAATTCCATGATATATAATAATATTCACAAATAGTTTACAGATAAAGGTATTTGCCAATAAACCCCAATTATTTAAATAATAAGACAGAATGTAATGAGATCCATTCTTTGTGTAAGAGCAAAAAAAATGATTATACAAAAGTGGTGATAGGTGAAGCCCAACTCCTGGTAAGTTTTAATATATCAATGAAAAACTAAAACTGGTTAACTAATTAACAAGACTCCTGCTCTTTATGAATCTTCTGAAAATTATACCACAGCAAGTTTACTCATGTCTGTTCTACACTATAGGCACTTCATGCATTTCAAAGAAATGTAACCCTCTGACAAACTTATTCTTAAAACAATCTCAAAATGACTTTCATTAACTAATACTATTGGAACTAATACAATACTATCATCACTTTATATATCTATATAAGGAATATAAGGAATAATGTAAATTAGATTAGTCCTTTTAGACCCCCAAAAATACACTTACAAAAGCACTTACAAAAATACACTTACATAATTGTTCGAATTTGGAGCAGTACGTAATCCGGGGGTCCACTGTATATATAATATATATATAAATATATATATATGTATAATATATATAAATATATATTATATATATAATATATATAAATATATATTATATATAACATATAAATATATATATAACATATATAAATATATATAACATATATAAATATATATATATATATACATATGTATATATATATATATATATATATATATATATATATATATATATATATATATATATATATATATATATATACATATATATATATATATATAAACACGGCAGTCATTTTGGATTAAATTAAAATACTATTGTGTTATTATGGTTGCAAACAACTAGTAATGTGCCTTTGAACACTTCAGCAATGATGATTACCATTAGGCTTGGAAGCTTGCACTATATGGGCGGGTAGTGAGCAGGCCGTTGCACTGTTGAATACTCATCAGCCAAAGGGCAGCTGCACATCCACTCCCTCTGAGTTAACTTAATAGTAAAAAGTACACATCAGTTGAACCGAGAGGTTCAACAATGAGGGAAGTTTCCTCTTGAGTGTGCAAAAAACAGAGGTATAGCAAGAGAGAGAGGAGCGGAGCACTAGCTAGCCCAGTGCCACCAGGAACAAGTTAAAGTGAGTCCTCCAAGCCTTTTTCTTCCTCAAACACATCTGTCCAGCTGAACAAGTATGGCTGTACATGTTAACTTGACATAGTACCTCTCCATGTAGGCAAACTGACAGTCTAGACTTATAAGAGGGAAAAATATGAATGGAATACTACGAGAGAACTTAAAAACTTTGTTTTCCCATTAAGTTATTAGCGGATTGTGAACACGATTTAGAAGAAATTAACTTAGTCGTCTGAAATGTATACAAATCTGTGTTGCATAATTCATTTATTCAGTACAAATGTTAAAAACCCTGGCAAAGAAAAGAAAAATATCACTCGAAGAGCCAATATGCAATGCCATAATAATTTTATCTTCATATTAATGAGTAGGAATAGTGGTAGGAATGCTGGTGTTTTTTTTCTGTCTCAAACACACAGGATAACAGGTACATATATCCTGCTACTTCTACTTACACAGAGGTCGCCACATGCATGTAAATGCAGACATATTTACACACCCATGTGGGTTTTCTTCTATTTTCTTAATAGTTCTGGTTCTTCATTTCCTCTTATCTCCATGGGAAAGTAAAAAAGAATTATTCGCCCGCAAGCCATGCTTGTCGTAAGAGGCGGCAAAAAATGATGGGAGCAAGGGACTAGTAACCCCTTGCTCCCAGTTCACTTAGAGAAAAAAAAAGCTAGTTCTGCATATGAAAATATCTGAGCTTCATAAATTATCACTCATGATTGTGTAAATCTTTTTGATAAAAGTTATGTAGGATTTATATATTTTTTTTATTAACACATTGGCTGTTTCCCACCAAGGTAGGGTGGCCCCTCCAAAAATACTTTCACCATCATTCACTCCATCACTGTCTTGCCAGAGGTGTGCTCACACTACAGTTATAAAACTGCAACATTAACACCCTCCTTGAGAGTGAAGGCACTGTACTTCCCATCTCCAGGACTCAAGTCCAGCCTGCCGGTTTCCCTTATGCTCACACTCCAACAGCACATCAAGTCCTAAAATTAATTTGTCTCCATTCGCTCCTATCTAACATGCTCACACATGCTTGCTGGAAGTCCAAGGCCTTCGCCCGCAAAACCTCCTTTACCCCCTCCCTCCAACCTTTCCTAGGCCGACCTCTACCCTGCCTTCCCTCCACTACGATTTATACACTCTTAAAGTCATTCAATTTTGTTCCATCCTCTCTACATCTCCGAACCACCTCAACAACTCCTCCTCAGCCCTCTGGATAAGTTTTGGTAACCCCGCAAGTCCTCCTAACTTCCCAACTACAAATTCTCTGCATTATATTCACACCACACATTGCCCTCAGACATGACATCTACACTGCCTCCAGTCTTCTTTCTCCTTGTAGCAACATTCATCACCCATGCTTCACACCCATATAAGAGCATTGGTATGACTATACTCTCATATATTCCCCTCTTTGCTTCTATGGACAAAGTTCTTTGTCTCCAGACTCCTCAGTGCACCACTCACCTTTTTCCCCTCGTCAATTCTATGATTCACCTCATCTTTCATAGACCCATCTGCTGACATGTCCACTCCTAAATATCTGAATACATTCACCTCCTCCATACTCTCTCCCTCCAACCTGATATCCAATCTTTCGTTACCTAATTTTTTTTGTTATCCTCATCACCTTACTTTTTCCTATACTGTATTCACTTTCAATTTTCTTCTTTTACATACATTACCAAACTCATCCACCAACCTCTGCAACTTCTCTTCAGAATCTCCCAAAAGCAGTGTCATCAGCAAAGAGCAACTGTGACAACTCCCACTTTGTGCTAGATTCTTTATCTTTTAACCCCAAACCTCTTGCCAACACCCGAGCATTCACTTCTCTTACAACCCCATCTATAAATATATTGAACAACTATGGTGACATCACACATCCTTGTCTAAGGCCTACTTTTATTGGGAAATAATCTCCCTCTCTCCTACATACTCTAACCTGAGCCTCACTATCCTTGTAAAAACTTTTCACTGCTTTCAATAACCTACCTAATATTCCATACATTTGCAACATCTGCCACATTGTCCCCCTATCCACCCTGTCATATGCCATTTCCAAATCCATAAATGCCACAAAAACCTCTTTACCCTTATCCAAATACTTTTCACCTATATGTTTCACTGTAAACACTTAGTGCACACACCCTCTACCCTTCCTAAAGCCTCCTTGTTCATCTGCTATCCTACTCTTTGTCTTAATTCTTTCAATAACAACTCTACCAGGTATACTCAACAGACTTATTTCCCTATAATTTTTGCATTCTCTTTTGCCCCCCTTGCCTTTATACAAAGGAACTATGCATGCTCTCTGCCAATCCCTAGGTACCTTACCCTCTTCCATACATTTATTAAATAAAATCACCAAGCACTCCAAAACTATATCCCCCACCTGTTTTTAACCTTTCATTCTACCCACTGCCTCATGAACTTTCCCCACACTCACAACTTGGTCTTCCTCACTCCTACAAGATATTATTCCTCCTTGCCCTATACACCAAATTACAGCTTCCCTATCTTCCTCAACAATTTATCAATTCCTCAAAATATTCCGTTCATCTTCCTGATACCTCTAACTCTCCATTTAACAACTCTCCTCTCCTATTTTTAACAATCAAAGCCATTTGTTTCCTAGCCTTCCTCAACTTATTAATCTCACTCCAAAACTTTTTTTCTTATTTTCAACAAAATTTATTGATAACATCTCACCCACTCTCATTTGCTCTCTTTTTACATTGCTTCACCACTCTCTTAACTTCTCTTTTCCTCTCCGTATACTCCTCCCTCCTTGCATCACTTCGTTGTTAAAACGTCTCATATGCTAACTTTTTCTCTCTTTACATCATCATTCCACCAATCGCTCTTCTTCCCTCCCGCACCCACTCTCCTGTAACCACAAACTTCTGCTGAACACTCTAACACTACATTCTTAAACCTAGCCCATACATCTTCAACCCCATTGCCTATACTCTCACTAGACCATCTATCCTCCAATAGTTGTTTATATCTTACCCTAACTGCCTCCTCCTTTATCTTATAAACCTTCACCTCTCTCTTACTTGCTGCTTCCATTTTCCTTGTATCCCATCTACCTTTTACGCTCACTGTAGCTACAACTAAAAAGTTACCCGATATATGCAGAAACAATTGGCAAATTAAACATTCTGAAAATTCAAATCTCTGTAATATGTTACATCTCATTATGGCAAGAAAAACAAATATAAATTTTAAATCCAATACAGCATTTTTTAAAGACATAGGCAGTCTCCCACTGAGGTAGGATGACCCAAAATACAAGAAAAAACTTTCATTATCATTCACTCAATTCACTTCAAACTAAGAATAAAATTCAAAGACTGAAAATAATTCTACTTTGTGGTACAGGATTTTCTAGCTTATGGCTTTGCATGGTTAAACTCTGTAATACAACTGTATCCAAGAAAAACAGCACTACAGCAACTGACCAAAAACAATTTGCTATTACACTTTAAAGTGTAGTGGCATATGATGCAACTGCAAGTCTAGGTTGTTTTGTAGCATAGTAGTTGACTCATGCTGACTTGAGTATTTGTTTACAACTCCAACAAGTGTATATGCTGAGAAAATGTGGTAGTGTTTCAAAGAATTTTTTTAACACATTGGCCGTCTCCCACCGAAGCAGGGTGACCCAAAAAAGAAACACTTTCACCATCATTCACACTATCACTGTTTTGCCAGAGGTGCACAGATATGACAGTTTAGATGTTCCTCTAGACAGCAAATATCCCAACCCCCCTCCTTTAGAGTGCAAGGACTACTTCCCACCTCCAGGACTCAAGTCTAGCTAACCGGTTTCCCTGAATCCCTTCACAAAATATTACTTTGCTCACACTCCAACAGTTTTACAAATCCCAAAATACATTTGTCTCCACTCACTCCTATCTAACATGTTCACACATGCTTGCTGTATGTCAAAGCCCCTTGCACACAAAACCTCCTTTACTCCCTCCCTTTATCCTTTTGTAGATGACCCATACCCCTACCATATTATTCCAAAATGTCAACTGAGGATAGGTAGTCTCCTTTTTCATTCTGCTGGTTCTTCTGATAAGGAAGATGCACAGGTAAAAGCTGTTAAAAGAGCATTATTTGCCAATAGTCATTGCAGCTTTAATTTTGGCAAAGTAAAAAGTGGCATTATTGCACCTAATAAATTTTATAAAGCCGTAGAATATGTGTTTACTTCACTCATGACTACACTGCTGGAAAATCTACAGTGTATTGCTTGAAGAATTATAGAGAATAACATTTTAAAGTTTTATTCAGTGTGAGGTTGATAAAAAAATGTTGGAAAAATAAAAAATGTGAACCTGCTTGTACAAATGTTTACTAATTTACACATTAACCCTTTCAGGGTCCAAGGCCATTTTTGGAAGGGGTGCACCAGTGTCCAAGAATTTAAAAAAAAAAATTCTTATTTTTTCTTATGAAATGGTAGAGAATCTTTTACTGAAGGTAATACAACAAAAAGTACGAAATTTGATTGAAAATTGACTAAATTATGCTCTCTTGAATTTTGATGCATCAGCGATATTTACGCATCGGTGATTTTGCCAACTTTGACTCGACTCCCATTTTAGGTCAATTACATTATTCCAGTCAACCAAATTCTTTGCTATTTCACTAGTATTACTTCTATTCTATCGATTGAGCACAAGAAATCGCCCAGTCAACTGTTTCAACTACAAAATAAAGTGGTTGGAAATTGGTAATTTATCCAATTTAACTCAAAGTTCAAAATAGGGTGCATAATAAACAATGCAGGCATTCCTGGCACTAAACTAACATTTCCTCTGTTCATTAGTTACGTTTTCAGTCTTTACAAATGAATTCCATTTTGATTTTTTATTCACATAATGAATTTTTATTCAAACCAAAAAATGGAAGATTTACTGTTATGCAATATTGTAATAATTGTACAAATAATATCACCACATTTGTGAATGTATATTAGACCCACCAGCTGGCGCGTATTAAACGTGTGAGGTCATTTGTTTACTCTTGAACATTGGCAAAAATTTAATATTTTCACTACTTTGAGCTCAGTTTCAAGCCATTTCCAATACTAAAACCAATCAAAATCATCTCTATATCTGTAATATATCTTCCATTCTATCAAATGAGATACAGAAATCGCAAATACAACTATACAAAGTATACGAAAAAACACTGCAAAGTCGCTGTTTTAATCGAAAATTACGGTTTCAGTTTTTTTCTCTCATTATGCACCGTGTGCTGCAGGATTTGTTTTATGTGGGGCACACTTACCACATAGATGTATTCTTTCATATCCAGGCCCAAATTTACCGCTCACAGCTTATCTGAGTGAGCTGAGCTCATGACGTAGAACTACGGTTTGGATCCTGAACTCAAAGCTGTAGAACTACGGCACGGACCCTGAAAGGGTTAATAGGTCTGCCAGTGCCTAAATGAAAATATGCTTATTATTGGCTTTACTCTGATGAAAAAGGCACAGAAATTTCAACAGAACTGAAAAAAGACAGTAAGTGTACATATGGATACTGCTGGCTTACCAGATATAAGATATACCACACAGTTTATTGGCTTAAAACATCAGGTGAAAAGGCATCATCAAATCATTCAGCAGTTGAGAACTATTTGACTGACTTTCCTAATTTGGGGCTAGAACATAACTCCAGATCAAGTGGTTCAAGTACTGTGACTCGTAAACGGTCCGAGTCAGATCAAAACGTTGTCATAAGCTTCTCTCTCCTATGTGCGGGTTATTAGTGTTTTCAAGTTAAAATAATATCATATTTTGTAGGAATTAAAATTTATAGCACTGATATTATAATAATGATCATTGAAAGTTGTTAAGTTTAATGAACCCAAGTAGTATCTTGCAGATATGCTTGTACCTTTTAATTAACCCTTTCAGGGTTATTGACGTACTAGTACGGTTTACGACCTGGGGTTATTGACATATTAGTACGCCTAAATTCTAGCGCCCTCAAATCAAGCAGAAACAGGCTGTTAGGCCTAGATGTGATAGAATGAGTCTGTGCGGTCAGTGTGCACAGTATAAAAAAATTCCTGCACCACACAGTGCATAATGAGGAAAAAAAACCTGACCGTATTTTTGGTTTAAAACAGCGACTTTGCAGTCTATTTTCGTATGGTATTTATTGATATATTCTCGTTTTCTTGATCTCATTTGAGAGAATGGAAGATATATTACAGAAATAGAGATGATTTTGATTAGTTTGACAATGACAAGTACCTTGAAATTGAGCTCAAAGTAGCGAATATGTTCGATTTTTGACGTTCAAGAGTAAACAAATCACACCATGCGTCCAATACATATCAACTGGCGAGTCTAATATTCATGCACAAGTGCTCTGATATCGTTTATACCATTTTTACAATGATGCAGTTGTATACATAACAGTAAATCTTCTATTTTTTTTTGTGAGAAAAAAAAATTCAAAATGATAAGCAAAAGTAATGTAAGAGGGGCCTGGAAATGTGACTAATGAACAGAGAAGATGTTATTTTAGTGCCAGGAATGTCTGACTTGTTTATTCTGGACCCTATTTTGAAATTACCATCGTTTGAAATTTGTGTGAAATTGGCCAAATTGCCATTTTCTGACCACTATTTTGGGTAGTTGTAATTGGTAAATAGGCAGTTTCTTGTACTCAATCGATAGAAGAAATGGAGTTCTAGCGAAATAGCTATAATTTTAGTAGACTGAAACATTGAAATTTGCCGAAAATAAGGCTCAAAGTGGGCGAAATCGCCGATGCGTAAATGTCATCCATACCGATAACTTTGCGAAAGCATAATTCCGTTAGTTTTCGATCAAATTTCATAATTTTTGTGGCGTTATGATTGGAAAAAGATTCTCTATCATTTCATAAGAATTTATTTTTTTAATTTCTTGGACCCCGAGAACGAGTTTCGGAGACCCCCCTTGGACCCTGAAAGGGTTAAAGCTGGGGAATGTTTCTGCGAATTGCTACGGACCCTTTTAGATTAAGCCTCATGCTGTTGGGAAGAAATAATTTGCAGAAAAAAAAACTTTACCTATGCAGCTCCTAGATTGTTCAACAAGATGCTAGTTTCTGTTAAGAGTCAGGAATCTTTTCATGCTTCCATGTCTCGCTGAAAGCATATCTCTTTTTCTAGAGCTTATGATCCTGATGATTATACTGTCACTCTTGAAAATATTTTATTATTAACATATCGGCCATCTCCCACCAAGGCAGGGTGGCCCGAAAAAGAAAAGTTTTCATCATTCACCCCATCACTGTCTTGCCAGAGGCGTGCTTACACTACAGTTATAAAACTGCAACATTAACACAACTACTTCAGAGCACAGACACTGTACTTCCCATCTCCAGGACTCAAGTCCAGCCTGCCGGTTTCCCTGAATCCCTTCATAAATGTTACGTTGCTCACACTCCAACGGCACGTTAAGTCCTAAAAACCATTTGTCTCCATTCACTCCTATCAAACATGCTCACGCATGCTTGCTGGAAGTCCAAGCCCCTCGCACACAAAACCTCCTTTACTCCCTCTTGAAAATTAACTATAGTAATTATTCTTCATTGCTGATGTTGCATTTATGGCACAGAATAATTATAAGCAATGATAATTGCTCTTAGAGGTGAGGCTGCAGTTCAAGCACTAAGACAAGCACCCACCCCAGGGAGACTCGGTATCACCAACAACCCTCCTGATGATCACTGAACTGTTAATTTTGCCAGAATCATAAGTTTCTAAAGCAACTGTGTCATTTCCAGCAGAATCTGCATGGGGATACACTGAAATACAACCACAGCACATCAAGGAGATGGTAAATCCAGTGCTTGGTACAGCTGCATTGATTCTCCTTTCTGAGTCAACAATATTCATCATCAACTATCTGGTGGGACAGATTCCCGAGGAAATCAAGCCTTTCTTTTTCAGAGACATGTTATGTGCTTTGAAAAAGAAGGATGGGGGAATCAGACCCATCGCGGTTGGTAACACCCTTTGCCATCTTGCTGCCAGAGCAGCAGTAAGAAACAGCGCAGAAGCCACCAGCTTGCTTCAGCCAAACCAACTGGGCTTTGGGGGTCTCTCAAGGGGGTGAAGCAGCAGCTCATGAAGCATGGTGTTACATAAAGGCCTTAGTCAAACTAAACTTCAGGAATGCTTTTAACCCAGTGAAAAAATGTGGCTTTGGAAGCCATTTGGGAGCAGTTCCCTAGTCTTTTCCCTTTTATTATAGCTGGCTACAGCAACAATTCAATTCTTTTATTTGGCGAGCATGAAAATCACCTCATCAGAGTGTGTTCAGAAGGGATACCCACCTGCTCCATTCTTCTTTTTGCATGGTGATAAGACAACTCACATTCAGCTTGCACAGCAAACTCAATATCTGGCACCTGGATGATGGCACTCTGGCAGGTAAGGAGGAGTCCCTCCAACTGGTGGAGTCACAGGAAGTAGCTTTGGGACTCATCCCTTCGAAGTGCAAAATCATCTCAACAGACTGGGAAATAATTACAGCTGTGTGAACAATCTACCTGAAGCCTTAATTACCACCCCTTCTAAGAGTATCCTATTGGGAGCACTGCTGGGTCATCAGGCTATCAACACAGTCCTCAAGGACAAACTTAACAACCTGAAGAGGATAGAGAAGAGAATAAGTGATTTAGATGCCTATGATGTCCTGTATCCCCTCACAAGGTGTTGAATTCTGCCTAGACTAACCAATTTCTTGAGGTCCCTCCTTCAACAAACCAGTACTTAATGAATATGATACACTCCTGAGAACTATCTTTAGGAAGGCACTGAATTTGTCACTGGAAGATTACCAATGGGATCAAGCAACACTTCCATTGTGCCTGGGAGGAAGAGGGATGAAGTAAGGTGCTGTAGGAGCTCACAACCCAAGTTGATC
This sequence comes from Cherax destructor, assembly GCA_009830355.1. Classification (NCBI taxonomy): domain Eukaryota; kingdom Metazoa; phylum Arthropoda; class Malacostraca; order Decapoda; family Parastacidae; genus Cherax; species Cherax destructor. The sequence goes on from WNWK01003572.1 coordinate 91,885, forward strand.
GAAGCAGCTGCACAGTAGGATAGCCTTGCAGACTCTTCAAGAAGACCAGTTCCTCCCAAAGCTCGTCTCCTAGAAGAAGGCACCAAATTCAGATTTCTTTTTTGCCATCTCTAATTCCCCCTTGAACACTCGCCTTGACCCTCAGGCCATTAGGATTGGTGTAGCTATTCGTCTAGCCACCCCCACACTCGCCAAACATGGGTGCTTTTGCAGCAGGGCGTCAGTTGACCAAGTTGGGCTCCATAGTCTCATCTGTCATATGTTGGAAGGGAAGTATGCCAGACACAGAGGTCAATGACATTAAGGAAAGTCTCACCACAGCCCATTGCCCAGCAGACTGGGAACCTCAGGTACTGAGGCTCAATGGACGGAAGTCAGAAGCATCCAGATGGAATCACCATGCTACCACTGAAGGATGGTAAGCAGATTGCATAGAACTACACCTGTGCATCTATACTGATTGACACCTATCTACAATATTCTGAAGCTGAAGGGCTGACACCATGCTATAACTTTGTCCCAATAGGGTCGGAGACCCTAGGAACATGGGGCAAGTGTGCTTTCAGATTCTTTAAAGAGCTGGGTGACAAGCTCATCATTAAAAACCAAGACCTCCAGAGCAACTAGCTTCCTTCTTCAGAACTCACTGCTGCAATCCAGAGAGAAAATTCCTGCAGTATTCCGGGCACACGACCCACCACTGGGAAGCTGAATGAAGTATTTGGGATGCAGGCTCTGTGATATCATGCATGCTGTTCTCCTTCCAATTGTATCTTTTTTTAATTTATTTTTCCAAATAAAGTGCATGAATGTGTGTGTGGGGGGGGAAGTAGTGGGGGTAAAACAGGATGATTTGGAGAATGTATAAATCTGTAGTGGAGGAAAGGCAGAGTAGGGGTCACCATAGGAAAGGTTGGACAGTGTAAAGGTTTTGTGTGTGAGTGATTTGGACATCCAACAGGCATGTGTGAGTGTTAGATGGGAACAAGTGGAGGCAATGGTTTTTGGGATTTGACGAGAGTGCCTGCACTCTGAAAGTGGTGGAAATATTTCAGTTTGGAGGGGCATCTGAGCTGTAGTGTCTGTGCACTTCTGGCAAGACTTCTGAGCACTTCTGAGCTGTAGTGTCTGTGCACTTCTGGCAAGACAGTGAAGGAGGAAATGATGATGAATTGTTTCTTTTTTGGGACACACTACCTCAATGGGAGACAGCCAGTTTTAAAACTAAATATTTTTTTAAATATACTGGCAGTCTCATACCGAGGTAGGGTGACCCAAAAAAGAAACACTTTGACCATCTTTCACACTATCACCGTCTTGCCAGAGGCGAACAGATATAACTGTTTAGATGTCCCTACAAACAGCAAATATCCTGAAACCCATCCTTTAGAGTGCAGGCACTGTACTTCTCACCTCAAGGACTTAGTCTTGGTAACTATGTCACTAGTAGTTCAGTGATAGTACGTATTAGTAGCATATAACCGTTACTTGAGTCACAAGTGAAAGGCATGTGACTAACAGACGTGATCACGTGAAAGGCTTGTGACTCAAGTAACGGTTATATGTTACTAATACTATCACTGAACTACTAGTGACAACTAGACACGTGGCAAAATATTACGAAAACTAAATTTTTCAGAATGGTACAAGAAAACAAGTTGTCTGGACAAGAAGACAGCCACTTTCCACAAAACCTCACTCACTTCACACATTATCCTGTGTGTTGATAGAGCGATCACATGTAACATTATATTTCGCTGTAAATATCTGGATATTCTGCCTCATGTGGCAGTACACTTTACATCTACACAAAGGCACTGATACTATTATATACAATCAAGATGTCTTGCTACTTTACTTTTATTCTACAAACTGCTTTATTTTATGCACCCATCTGCCAAGACATCCATTCCAAACAGAAAAACACATTCAGTTCCTTTCCTCCAGTCTGACATTCAGTCTTTTATTGCCTAAATTACTTCTTTTATAAACCCTCCCAAATTCTTCCACCACTCTTCATGACATCTTTAAAAAATCTCCCAAAAGAACTGTCACCAGGAAAAACCAGTTGTAATAACTCCCTCTGATATCAGATTCATTATCCTTAATGCCCCTGTCTTTCCCCAATGCTCTAGCATGTTATTCTTGTACAACCCTATCTATAAATATATTAAACATTAATGTTAACACTCACTAAGACCCACTTTCACTGGAAAATACACCTTTCTCTCCTACATAAATGAGGTTCACACTTTATATAAGCTCTATACAGATTATTATTATTATTATAATCAAAAGAAGCGCTAAACCAGAAGGGTTATACAGCGAAGCTCTATACAGCTTTTAAAACCCACCACCTATTTGCAACACTTGCCACATTGCTCCCTTATCTTCTCAACTCATAAATGCAACAAAGCTCATTAATCTTAGAATTTCTTACCAATGTGCTTTAATGCAAACACTTGATCTACACATCCCCTTCCCTTCCTAAATCCTCTTCATCTGCAATCCTACTTTGTTTTGTCTTAACTCTTCTTATAATAATTCCACCACACACTTTACCTGGTATACTCAATAGCTTTATTCCCTAATATTTCTTACACTCAGTCTTGTCCCCTTGACCCTTATGCTAAAGAACTATGCATGGTCTCTGCCAATCTTTTTGTACTTTCAGCTGTTAAACAAAGAAGAATTGTTAAGAGTCAGGGACATACCTGTAACCAACTTCAAGAGTTCACTCTTGCAACCCAGCTTAAGGCTAGACTTCCCATTTAACTGCATGATCAACCAAGCTGTTGCTGCCTGCAGTCCATGTGCTGACATGTCAGTCCTTTGCAAACTAGCTGATGTGCTTTCAGAAAGAGCTGGTCAAGTTTCCTCTTGCTGGCAGAAGGTCAAATTGTCTTGAACCATAAACTCTTGACAGTATTTTCTAATCATCCTTAAGACATCCCTGCTTTTCACTTTTTTAACCTCCACTTCATCCAGAATCTCTCACTCCAGTAAGTGGTTATGGAAGTATGTAGATTTGGGACCTGATCTTCAAGCAGTTCTCATGTGAATATAATCAAATCTCTCTTTCTCTTCTCTTCCACAAAGTGCATTCCATGTGCTGTGGGGCTTTCCCAGTAGTTTAGGTGCTCTATTTATTGTATGTGGGCAGTAAACAATGTACATTTTCCAGCTTTGATATCTCTCCTGTCTTTAAAGGAACTGCAGGAAGACAACAATATAACAATTAGTCAAGATATAACAAAGGAAAGAAACAAATGAAAAAAAATATACAGAAGGAATGAAAGGTGATGCACTGGTAGCAGCAGCAAAAGAAACACCCCAGAATTTAAATTCAAAACAGGAACAATACTGAAAGTTTTGTGGTAAAAATTCCTACCTGAAAGAAAAGTGCATGCAACCCTTCATTTAATAGTAAATTGAATTAAAACTCTACAGGAAAAATAAAGGGCTGAACCATATACTAAGGGAACTACTACATAGCAACCACAAAAAGATAAAAATAACTATAATCCTGGATTTCAATTACTGTATGGTAAACCCTTGATTGGTGTAGGTTACATTCCTGAAAAATGGCATCTGATGTAAAACAGTGCGAACTGTAACTGACGTGAAGAACATACGGGGAAAATAAGATTACATTCAAGACATCTCCATAAAAATACATAAGCCACATTTCCCTTCCATTTTTATTATAACAAAAAATGAAGCGCTAAACTGATTTCCCTTCCAAACTGTACCAAACACATAGCCCCCTAAATAACAAAAAAAGGCACAATACCGTGACTGGAACAATACACACACAACCCGCACATATAAAAGGAGAGGAGCTTACGACTTTGTAAATGGTCCAAGTCGGACCGAAACGTCGTCGTAAGCTCCTCTCCTTTTATATGTGCGGGTTGTGTGTGTATATAGCCCCCTCCCCACACTTCATAGTGAGGCATCATTACCTAGGCCCCTTAATATGTCACCATCATAAAACAAGCCAAATTTCCTCATCAAATTGTACCATATGAGACTTGCACATACATCTTCCCACATTGTATTAGAAAAATAAACAATACTTTGTCTTACTTAGCAAGCTGTGGGTTTATATCAATAATATGCTGTGTGTTTGGCAAGACAGCTGATTTTGTCACAGATGCACCTCAGTCAAAATCATATCTCTAATACACAACTTTCTCAGTCTTTTACATTCTTTATTATCAATCACCAACATGTGGCAAAATAATGTTTGTAGAAATAATGCTAGAATTGATACAGCACTGTTTAAGGCACAGAAATAATTAATTAGTAGTAATTATGATACTGATTTACTAACCTTCAGGGTTAATGATCCTAATAAAATTTCCTTACTGCATTGAATATTCTCTTCATACTCTTTATGTAAATTTGTTACATAAATTAGGCATTCCTTAGTTATACAAATTTTGATAAGCATTACAATAGTTAGGTAAAAATAACATTGTTTAGCTGACAGCTCGCTCAACAAGAATGGTGGAAGGCCAAGGAAGGAGGATGGTGGGAAATACCCAAATTCTGCACATTACATAACTTTTAATTTTTTTTTTCCAACAAGTCGGTCGTCTCCCACCGAGGTAGGGTGACCTAAAAAGAAAATACTTTCATCATCATTCAACACTTTCACTTCACTCATACACAATCACTGTCAAAGAAAAAAAAATAATAGCAATTGTTGTGCTTTAATCAAGGGTTTACTGTATAAAGACTGCATAGCCAATAAGGTTGGACAGTCAAGTCAATCTTCCCATGTGAAGACGGGATTTTTATGCATCAACAATATTTAAGTGACTTAAGTGAGAGAATGCAACGCAAGGTATACCTTATGAGAGAAAAACTAGACACAAACAAGATCGACTAGACTTTGAGAAAGCAAAATATGATTATCTAAGACAGATAAATTATTTCAAAAGAGGTGAAATTAAATTAAATTCTAACAAGGGACCCATACAATCTTCAAGTGAAAAGTCAACAAAAGCAAAAACAAACTAAATATCTTATTAAAGTTTGTGAAAATTAAATTGTCAAAATGAATGACAAAATACTGTACAAAAGATCAAAGACAATGACAAAATCACTGAATTGGAAAAGGAAATGCGAGATATTTAATAAGCTCAAGTGTTTATAGGAGAGACTACATTAATTAAGCAGACTAACTCCCAACCACCAGTTGAAAAAGAGTACATTATGATAGTAATACTACTGGAGATATAAAAAAAAAGTTTAGTTCTGCACTGTGCAGAACTAAACTGTCTGGTTTGAATATACAGTGAACCCCTGGTGCTCGACAGCATCGGAGCTCGGCCAAATCGGTGTTCAACGTTTTTTTTTACAATATTTTTGGCTCGGTATTAGGCGGCCACTCGGAGTTGGGCGAGTTGGCTATCCGTCCCGGACGCATACACGTGGGGCCGTGGCCCAGCTGGGCGCCCAAGCACTCAGTGTGTTATTGTTTACAAGCGAGCTACCACTACCCACGCATTCATACCATATATATTGTCATTATTCCAGTATTTTTAGTGCTTGCAACTGCTAAATAAGCCACCATGGGCCCCAAGAAAGCTCCTAGTGCCAAGCCTGTGGTAAAGAATGTGCAGGGAGTGAAGCATTCATGCAGGGAGTGTAGCATTTATGCAGGGAGTGTAGCATTTATGCAGGGAGTGTAGCAGGCATGCTGGTAGTGTAGCAGGGATGCAGGTAGTGTAGCAGGGATGCAGGTAGTGTAGCAGGGATGCAGGTAGTGTAGCAGGGATGCAGGTAGTGTAGCAGGGATGCAGGTAGTGTAGCAGGGATGCAGGAGGTAGTGTAGCAGGGATGCAGGTAGTGTAGCAGGGATGCAGGTAGTGTAGCAGGGATGCAGGTAGTGTAGCAGGGATGCAGGTAGTGTAGCAGGGATGCAGGTAGTGTAGCAGGGATGCAGGTAGTGTAGCAGGGATGCAGGTAGTGTAGCAGGGATGCAGGTAGTGTAGCAGGGATGCAGGTAGTGTAGCATTCAAAGAAAAAGGCCAGTAACCCCAGAAAAGAACTTGCCTACTGCAGTGTTAATGGAAGGGGATTCCTCTTCCAAACACTAGCATACTACTCCATCTTCTCCCCTCCTCCCGTGTTGCACACATCAACAACTCTTCAATAAATGTAAGTGACATGTTATTGTACTATTATTTCTTAATTTTTCATAAAAATGTGTATAATTTAAGGTCAAAAAGTTGTAAAAAATATTTTATTTTAATACTTTTGGATGTCTGGAACGGATTAATTTTATTTCCATTAATTCTTATGGGGAAAATAGAATCGGAGTTCGACCAAACCGGTGGTCGACGGGCCCTCTGGGACGGATTACCGACGAGAACCGGGGGTCCACTGTATATCGAGATTTCATTAAAAAAGGGTAAACTGGCAAACAGAAAATGTCGCACATAGTAATAGTATTTAGAAAAGTTATAGTGAAAACCCTAAAATCAAAGACCTGTCTTACTGACAAGCAATGTTGTAAAAATCCTGGAAAAAGTCACTACAAGTAAGCGAACAATACACAGGGAATGCAAAGTTTTCTATCAAACAGGATCAGTAAATCAAATCTATTAAGCTTCAATAAGTAATGGAAATTATTCAATAAAGAAATGGATGAGAAGCAGTCAATAATGTAGAAAAAACCTGTTGATATAGTTCCCAATGAATCTACAAAACATGGGAGAAATAAAAAGCAAATGAATGCAGTGAATGATATTTTATTTGTCAGTAAAATGCAAAGTCATAGAAGAAGAAACGTCCTTATAAGAGAATGTTACCAGCAGGTTCCAGCAAAGATTAGTACTCCCCCTTCAATGTTTCTAATTTATATAAACAATCTGTCAGTAGGAACAAAAAAAACTAAATTAATGTTCGCAGATGATGTGAAAATCCTAGTCAAAATACCATAAATAGACTGATCCTTATAAGATGACTTCTATAAAATGAAAAAAATAGAATGGTAGATGGATAATAAAATTTAATGTTAAGTGCAAAGTAATAAAATGGAAGGAAGAAAAAATAGGCTACATAATGATTATAGATTGTGTGTGATACTGAAAATATCAGACTGGGGAAAATCTAGGAGCAATTAGAGACTAGTGTCGGTTAAAATAAATTTGTGAGAAATTATGCTACACTGAAAGACTAGTTAACCCTTTCAGAGTCTAAGGCCATTTTTGGAAAGGGTGCACCAGTGTCCAAGAATTAAAAAAAAAAAAAAAAAAATCTTATTTTTTCTTATGAAATGGTAGAGAATCTTTTTCTGGAGGTAATAAAAAAAAAAGTACGAAATTTGATTAAAAATTTACGAAATTATGCTAGTATCACGAATTTTGATGTGTCAGCGACATTTATGCATCGGCGATTTTGCCGACTTTGACTCCCATTTTAGGCCAATTACATTATTCCAGTCGACCAAATTCTTAGCTATTTCACTAGTATTACTTCTATTCTATCGATTGAGCACAAGAAATCGCCCAGTCAACTGTTTCAACTACAAAATAAAGTGGTTGGAAATTGGTAATTTAGCCAAAAAAGTTCAAAATAGGGTGCATAATAAACAATGCAGGCATTCCTGGCACTAAACTAACATTTCCTCTGTTCATTAGTTACGTTTTCAGTCTTTACAAATGAATTCCATTTTGATTTTTTATTCACAATGAATTTTTATTCAAACCAAAAAATGGAAGATTTACTGTTATGCAATATTGTAATAATTGTACAAATAATGTCACCACATTTGTGAATGTATATTAGGCCCACCAGCTGGCGCGTATTAGACGTGTGAGGTCATTTGTTTACTCTTGAACATTGGCAAAAATTTAAAATTTCCGCTATTTTGAGCTCAGTTTCAAGCCATTTGCAGTACTAAAGCCAATCAAAATCATCTCTATATCTGTAATATATCTTCCATTCTATCAAATGAGACCAAGAAATCGCAAATACAACTACACAAAGTATACGAAAAAACACTGCAAAGTCGCTCTTTTAATCGAAAATTGCTGTTTCAGTTTTTTTTCTCTCATTATGCAGTGTGCTGCAGGATTTGTTTTATGTGGTGCACACTTACCACATAGATGTATTCTCTCATATCTAGGCCCAAATTTGCCACTCAAAGCTTATCTGAGTGAGCTGAGCTCATGACGTAGAACTACAGTTTGGACCCTGAACTCAAAGCCGTAGAACTACGGCACAGACCCTGAAAGGGTTAAATAGCATTCAGCATGTAATTAGGCCAAAAAATAGAACATGCAGCATTAGTGTTACACCTAGTAAAATGTATGTGGTTCCACATAAATAATGCAAGCTGCAAGGAAAGACTACAACAATAGAAAGTCACAATACTGTGGCTGGAAGAATACACAAATAACCAGTAGTACTTAGGAGAAGGGGAACTTGTGCCAATGTAACGGTCCAACCTGGACCACCGTCATGTCACAGTGAAGCGCTAGTGTGACTTCTCAACAGTCACAAGTCGCACCGAAATGTCATAAGTTTCCCTCTCCTAAGTGCAGGTTGGGTTATTTGCTCTCAGTGGTTGATCGGAGAAGAGGAGACATGATAACCATATAAAAAATCAGAAAAATATACTATACAAGGAAGTATACCAAGATAATATTGTAGAAACATCAGCAGGAAGAAGAAAGAGCAAATAAAGGATACACAAATAAATTAATGGAATACTAACAGTAATTAGTTCTACAAACACTATCAAGATTAAAAATTACATGGCAAACTAAATACTGAAGATAGACCACCACAAACATAGCTCTGTTAATATAACTATATTGAGGTAATCACAAACTAGAGATTTGTACAATGTGGTAACTCATGTCTGAAAAAAGCACCCTAATACTAAGAAGTTGAACCATGTAATTCGCAGTGGTTAGGTTCTTGGAGGTGGCATGAATGTTAAGCAATATCTTTATAAATATTACTCTAACCTGTTTAATATTTACATTCGGATTAAAGAATAAGCACCTTAAATGAAATCCTATGATTTTTCAATTTAGAGGTTATTTATCAAGCAAAATGACAATGGGCTCTAAGAAAAAACATGAATAAATGAAGTTATCCATAAAACAGCCTTCAGTTAAAAAAAAAAATAACAAGTACAATCGAATCACACGGATTACAAAGCAAGTGAATTCCGGGGTTCAACTGTGTAAGGAAAAACTGATATACTGCACATTACAAAAAAATTTGAACTTAGGAAAATATATTCTTGAAAATAACATACTGTAGTAATATTCAACATACCTCACATTTTGGCAGTTCTGATATTTCTGCATTAAGCATGTTGTAGAAATGGGTAGATATCAGCCAAGTGAGCTGAAATGGATAGTTGTGATTCTCTAGACTTGGAGTCTGTAGATCTTGATGGGTGTATTGCTGTGGCAAAGTATTTAATAATGCATTTCTGAGTTCTTACCCTGCATTGATTTATACAGTTGATGACAAAGTTACATAAGTTGTTCCATGCCACCTCTCAGCTTTAAATACTTATCCATGTTAGGATCTGCTTCAATGAAAACACTTGCATTCTTCTTAAAGTTAACCAGTTTCTCTTGTATTATTTTCAGCAGGTAATACTCCTCATGCTGCTCCTGTCTTTTTCTCTTGTTCCTAGTAACTGCATTCATCATATCCATCAATTGTTTTACAATCAGTCCAATGTTAACCTGTTTCAAAAGCTTCTATATGTTAATTTTCTCCACATAAACATCAAGGCTCTCATAACCCCCCTCTCCCCATCATTCCCTTCACCGACCACTAATATTCCCTGCAAGATGCACGATCTCCCTCACCTCATTATTTGAATATGCAAAACCCTGATAATTATTAACTCATAAATACCATAATTTTCCTCACCTGGAATTCTGAGTAGATTAGGGCACTTCATTCCATAACATCTTAACAAACTTAATTGCACTGACAGCTTAACTTGCACCAAAAATTTTAAAATGCAATTTTTGGTTATCTCATTCTTCCCAATAAGCTTGGCCATTGTTCTATTGTACTCTTCACTTATTTTTTTTATAAACTATAGTTTTGCTATTGGCTTAATGATACTGAGTGGTTATTAATATCCTATTAACAGCTAGAAAGAACCATAATAAATTTCACCACCACTAACACAGGTAAGTCGACAAAGGTTTTTTAACACACTGGTCATTTCCCACCGAGGTAGGGTGATCCAAAAAAAAGAAACACTGTCACCATCATTCACTCAATCACTGTCTTTCCAGATGTATGCAGATACTACAATTCAGATGCCCCTTCAAACTGCATATATCCCCACCCCTCCTTAAGAGTGCAGGCACTGTACTTCCCATCTCCAGGACCCAAGTCTGGCTAACCAGTTTCCATGAATCCCTTCACAAAATGTTATTTTGCTTACACTCCAACAGCTCATCAAGTCCCAAAAACCATTTGCCTCCACTCACTCCTATCTAATACCAAGTCCCATGTACACAAAACCTCCTCTACTCCCTCCCTATCTTTCCTAGGTTGACCCCTACCCCACCTTTCCTCCCCTACAGATTTATACACCCTCCAAATCATCCTATTTTGTCCCATCCTCTCTACACGTTCAAAGCACCTCAACAACACCTCCTCAGGTGCTTATTACCTGCTCCTAAGCTGAGGGAATAATTACCTCGTCTTTTACTGTCTTCTGTGTATATTTCTATAGGCATCAGAATTTATCCATGTACTGTATTGATAAAGCAAATGGATGGCAAAACGTCTACAAAGTAAAGATACCCCAGATGCTGAATGATCTAATTCTTCATTATGCCCAGTATTGAAAAGAATGAAAGAAATCACATTATTTAACCTAGGTAAAAAAAAAAAAATCCTTAAAATATTTCACTTAAAAGGCCACACACACAGAATAATATGCAAGTTCATCACATTTTGCACTAGGTGGGATAACATAAGTTGTATTTGTGTTATTCTTCATATAGTTAGTGTATAGTAACTATCAATGAGACTCGAGCGAAGATTTGCAACATGAAAACCAACAACCAGATCCTGGTCAATGGATCAAAAAACTGAAAGGCTACTTTTTTACTTGTTCTTTAATCTTTAAATAGGGTGCTGGGTAGCCATAATATCCCTGCACTGTTAAGAAAAAAACATAAAAGATTGTAGAGCATCAAAAAACAAATATAACTATGACTGGTTTAGATTCTGCTGCCCCTCACAGTCCAGCCTCAGGCCAGGCTTCCTTGCTGACCACCTGGTCAACCAGGCAGTGTGTGCTAGTGGCTCCCAAGACCATATTTCACATTAAACATACCATCTGATCAGGAATTTACAGGAAATATGGGTCCAGTTTTCTCTTGAAAACTTCTACCATTGTTCCTGCAAACTGACGCATTATAGTCCCTGGTGACGAAACTATGACGAGCACTAAAACGACTATACAATACAAACATACTTCAACAAAAATTGCTTGTACAATATTTACTTATATTACATTTGTGTGTCAGTGGGGGACTATATGATACATGGGTGGTGAGGTACAGCATTAGCCAGGATTATTTCTTTTTACTAAGGACCAGGCTGCTCCACACCAAATATTTGAATGCTCTAAGTTGAAGGACAAAATGACAGATCACAAAATTATTCTGAAAGTACCATGAGTTTTGCATATGCTCTATTGCATACTGGAGGCAGTGGAGATGCTATGTTTGAGAGCAACGTGTGAATATTATTTAGAGAATTGGGAACAAAGAAATTAGAACAGCATGGGATACATACGATATAATTCACAGAGTGGAGGAGTGGTTGCTGAGGTGACTTGAACATTCAGAAAGGATGACACAATGTTCTCCATGGGGAAGTAGAACAGAATTCTTCCTTTGTAAGCCATGCGAGTCGTAAGAGACGACTAAAATGCCGGGAGCAAGGGGCTAGTAACCGCTTCTCCTGTATATATTACTAAATTTAAAAGGATAAACTTTTGTTTTTTCCTTTTGGCCCACCCTGCCTCAGTAGGATATGGTCAGTTTGTTGAAAGAAAACAAAAAATGTGCATAAATCTGGAATAGAGGGAAGGTGTAAGGAATGTCTCAAGAATTGGAAGAGTGTAGGAAGTTCTAAGGCTGAAGCATAAGTATCCAGCAGGAGCGAGTGAGTAAATGTGCATGTCTGTGTCTACGAGGAGGGAGGAGAGGAGGGAGGAGAGAAGTAATTTTAAAGGTTTGACTTGCAGCTAGAATGGGAGCAAGGTAACATGAATACAGGAATTCAGGGGACTCAGTTAACTGGACTTCAGTTCTGTAGATGGGAGACACAGTGTTTGCAATCTGAAGGAGGGATGGGGATGTTGCTGGTCAATGAGTGCTCTGAATTATAATGTCTGCACATTTCTGGCAAGACAGCCACTGAATGGAAAATATTGAATGTGCTTCATTTTCTTGGGTCATATCCCTAGATGGGAGATGGACGATCTAAAGAAAAAAAAAAACTTTGTACCCAGATTCTCGGCCAGACATACTATACTACATGTATATACAATATACAATGCACCCAGTTCAAGAGTTAAAATTCACTAGTGTACATGAACTAAAACTGTTTATGGATTTACATGTTCAGTGTGACAAATCCGATGCTTAAATTTAACAAATAATTATGGGGGAAATGGAAGCTAATCAATAATGTTGATGCCCACTCCATTAACCCATTAACTGTCCAAACGTATACAGTGGACCCCCGAGTTTCGTAAAGCCCGGAAATCGTACATTTATGTAAGTATAATATTGTAAGTGCTTGTGGAAGTGTATTTTTGGGGGTCTGAAATAGACTAACCTACGTGACATTTTTCCTTAAGGGAGTAAATTCGTTCGGTAATGGCACTTGAGCAGACTTCAGGAGTGAAGTTTTTACGAAACTCGGGGGTCCACTGTATATACGTTTTTACCGCTAGCGCTCCGAACGTATATATACGTTTTTTTTACATGCTTTCTTATGGGGAAAATCAAGGTCGGAGCGCTACGCGTGCAAACGTATATATACGTTTGGACAGTTAATGGGTTAACAAATGTTTATAAAAACTTGAACCTGGTAATCTCATGAAACCTATTATAAATTATGTGGGATCAGCATGACACAGTCAAAATAGTGGATCAATATATTGGCACTTACAGTATGAATGATATCTATTTTCAAGTGTAAAACGATGTCATTCTTGCAGAAAAGCCACAAGCAAGCCTTTAACGGGAATAACGATTACAGATTTGTCAATTCTGATGCCACTTCGTTTACCAACGATATCCCTTGTTTAGAGCAATAGCCTTGTGATTCTTTGATAATTTCCAAAATATGACCCCTCCCTTAAATGGCTGATTAGATTGTCGAAAAACACTAGACATGCCCTCACTGGCTATTAAGGAGGAAAAAAGGAGACCCGAGAACCATTTGCAGAATTACAAAAGGACAAATAAAAGATAAACATTTCCTATTATTAAAAAGGAATATGTACTAGCAAGTTATTTCCCAAGTGAGAGAAGAATCGAATGCATTACAAGAGGCAGTAACAGGTACTACAACAGCTGATTTTTTTTTAAAACTGTTAAGATTAAATAACAAGACAGGACATTACAAGATAAGCTCTGCTCATGTAGAGGTGCTGTAACAACACACACACACACATATACTGGGGAGCTTGTAAATTGTCCCACACAAATAACGTGATTGCAATCATTTATGACAAACAGGGAAATCCCTGGAGATTTGTTTGACAAACGATTACTTCTCATAAACAACATGAATCGAGCTTATATTAGTCCAGAGAATTGGTATCTTAACATTACTATGTGGAACACTACACTATTCTGGACTTTATAATGAAACTCAACAAATACTGCAGGAAAGTTTACGATGTTGCAAAATGCAGTCTATCTTTTACCACAAATTGTGAACTAAGTAATATGCAAGAAACATACTGTCCCTGTTGACACATCCTTGTTGGTTTTACACCAAACTCTTGTCAAAAGGTGTTACATTCCTGAGTCTCTGATCATGCACTGGATTTGCACAAAGATTGGGGATTTTCCCTCATGACTGGATATTTTAAGGATGAAGGAAAATAAATGATTTTGTTTTATTGCTGTAATCTTCATTGTTTTTCCTGATGTTCCTGCCTTTCTTCTTTGTCAATCAGGTTAGAAGTACTGTACTGAACATGAAGTAAATTCATTAACTTCTGGATTTTCATCCTAGTTACAGTATACAAGGAAAAAAAATTACCAGGTAATCAATGTGTTTCCTATGTGCTTCCCATGTCACAACAAAAACACAGTTAACGTGAAAAATTAATTAAGACTGTTTTTTCCTACGATGAACATGCTATGAGTAAGATTCTGTGATCAATCCTTTGATAGTACAGCTTAAGAATAATATACTGGCATTTCTTCATGACACCCTCTCTTCTCTGCTTTATCTTTTAGTTTTTTTTAATCAGTCATATCCCGCCAAGGTAGGGTGACCCAAAGAAGGAAACAAATTCATAATCACTTATTCTGTAGTTATCCTCGTGTGAATGAACATTACAGTTCAAATGACCCATTGACCTGCAAAAACCTCATCTATCGTTCAGAGTGCATGCACGTTCTTTCCAATTCCTGAAATTACGCTCAACTTATTTTGCTCCATTCTTTTCAAATGACCAAAGCATCTCGACAACCCCTTCTCTGCTTTCAGATTTTTTTTTTAACACGTCAGACATTTCCCACCAAGGCACGGTGACCCAAAAAGAAAGAAAAAAAACTTTCATTATCATTCAACACTTTCACCATCACTCATACATAATCACTGTCTTTGCAGAGGCGCTCAGATACGACAGTTTAGATGTCCCTCCAAACTGCCAATATCCTAAACCCCCTCCTTTAAAGTGCAGGCATTGTACTTCCCATTTCCAGTATACTCAAGTCCGGCTAACTGGTTTCCCTGAATCCCTTCACAAAATATTACCCTGCTCACACTCCAGCAGCTCGTCTGGTCTCAAAAACCATTCATCTCCATTCACTCCTATTTAACACGCACGCTCACACTTGCTGGTAGTCCATGCCCCTCGCCCACAAAACTTCCTTTACCCCCTCCCTCCAACTTTTTCGGGGACGACCCCTACCCCGCCTTCCTTTCCCAATAGATTTATACGCTCTCCAAGTCATTCTACTGTGTTCCATTCTCTAAATGACCAAACCACCTCAACAACTCCTCTTCAGCCCTCTGACTAATACTTTTAGTAACTCCACACCTCCTCCTAATTTCCACACTACAAATTCTCTGCATAATATTTACACCCCACATTGCCCTTAGACATGACGTCTCCAATGCCTCCAGCTGCCTCCTCGCTGCAACATTTACAACCCATGCTTCACACCCACATAAGTGTTGGTACCACTATACTCTCGTACATTCCTCCTTTGCCTCCATGGATAACGTTCTTTGTCTCCACAGATACCTCAACGCACTACTCACCTTTTTTCCTTCATCAATTCTATGGTTTACCTCATCCTTCATAAACCCATCCGCTGACAAGTCAACTCCCAAATATCTGAAAACATTCACTTCTTCCATACTCCCTCCCTCCAATGTGATTATTATTATTATAATCAAAAGAAGCGCTAAACCAAGGGGTTCCTTCAACGTGATATCCAATTTTTCTTCATCTAAATCGTTTGATACCCTCATCACCTTACTGTCATCTATGTTCACTTTCAACGTTCTACCTTTACACACCCTCCCAAACTCGTCCACTAACCTTTGCAACTTTTCTTTAGAATCCCTAAAGAGCACAGTATCATCAGCAAAAAGTAACTGTGTCAACTCCCATTTTGTATTTGATTCCCCATAATTTAATCCCACCCCTCTCCCCAACACCCTATCATTTACTTCTTTTACAACCCCATCTATAAAAATGTTAAACAACCATGGTGACATTACACATCCCTGTTGAAGGCCTACTTTTACTGAGAAGTAATCTCCCTCTCTTCTGCACAATTATCTATTGAATTAAGGTAACCTCTGAACAGCAAGGTAAATACAGTAACACTATCGCACTTCATTGGTGTTTGGTTGTGAGCCAACAAGGTAAAAAAAAGAAAAAAAAAAAAAAAAAAAAAAAAGCCATTTTATTATTATTACGCTTCAGCTTAAGAGGCTTCATTTTTTTTTTTTGCTATATATGTGTATTTTTAAACAACACTTTGTACACCCCTGCCCAACAAACACGCAAACCACACATAAAATCGCAGCGAGAAATTCTAACCAAATCTATGTTAACTGGATTATGTGTGATGTAAATTGTTTAGAAAACCAACAAGTTGAAGATTGAGACACGTTTGGAACACGTGTTACAAAAGTGTCTCAATCTTTAACTGAATTATACCTCACAGTACACTATTCCTAATTAATAAGGTGAAATCATCATGCTAAGAAATACCTAATGAAATACATAATGAAAGGACTGATGTATAGTTGCCTCAGGTACTGATAGTAGCACATAAATGAGTCAATGACAGTAGACAGGAAAGTAGCCTAGCTGCTAGTTTGCCATCTTGTTACTGGACAGCTATTAAATTTAGGAGGAGCCCACTGAAACTTGCTACTGGCAGTAGTGACAAACAGTCAGCCAGTGATAATAACCTGCTAGTAGCCATGAAATACGAGGTTTGGGCCAAATCTTTGGTGGCTGTTGTTGGGGCGCACGCCAGGACAGTAGCACCACAGCACAGGTAGTGGGTGACCCGCAGCCGACCGCCCCACCAGGGCAGCCAACCACCGGGAAAAGAAAAGACAAACATTTTTAGAACAATGTTGCATTACCCTCTTTGCCTTATATCACTTGACCAGGATCTTTACTCTACTTACCAAATGTGCTTAACAGCCAACGATTAAATATTAGTTTTACACATACTTATCTAAATAGGCATACTGTACTGTACTTACAAATGCTTTCCACCTCTCATCTCATCATGGCACATAGCAACACTGACACCAAACGTAACATCATAAGTACTATTACAATATTATTTAACAATATCGGCTTGGTTATTTAAATAAATAACAAACTCTTAGTACTAAACAGAATACTTACTTTTACAAATTCTTTGGATGAATCTTAACTACATTGTCAATTATATTAAGTTGTAACAAATTATTTTATTAAAACTAATTTATTAAAATATTCAACAAAATATATTAAGTATTTACCCTTGAAAAGAAATATCCAAGACAAAAGTTTTGCTACCAATGCATAATTAAGGTTCACCCATCCACCATCAACTAATTAAATCTCAACCCGAGTACAAATTAAGTGAGCTAAAACACATCAAGTATCTTCAGCTACATTCACCTTAAAATGCAGCTCATCCTTGAAATGACACTAGTCAATGACACTGTCATGAACATTGAAGGAAACTTAAGAAATGGTCAAAATATATAGTCAATAAGCCTTATATACTATACATATTGTATATTATTTAAATCATTAAGTAATACCTGTATTCAGAGTAATAATGGCACTAATTTTAAAACCACTTACAAATAAAATACATCTGAGAAGGGCAAATTATTCACTTCAATAATACACTGCAGTAGCTTTTGACTGATAAAAATAGGAAGTTACACTTTTTTTTATCATAATCAGATTATTAATCATTATTATATTTGTGAAGTGCTAAACCTGTAGGGGTCATACAGCACCTGGGAAATAGAAGGTAATCAGGTTTGATCTAAAGAGAGGTTAGCTACAATTCCTTAGATCAAGAGCCCTTCACCTCCATCAAGGCACCCCCCCCCTCCTTGAATAAAGAAAAGGAGTGCCTTGGTAGGTACTATTTGATCTACATTTGTAAGTGTCATTTTTTGACATGTCTAATTCCTAATATTTGAACTTGAACATTAATGATGAGAACTGTATTCCAATATACATACAGCATATATGTATTTTATTATAGCTCCAAAGCCTTTATTATAGCTTATATTTTATAGCATATATTTTATTATAGCTCCAAAGCCTTTATCGGGTCACAATGAAAATTTATATTTTTGTGCTATCAGCATTTCAATAAATAAAGTGACTGATCACCAAACAATGACTATTTCTGACACTAATAAACTGACCTAAATAAAACAATGTAAATTCTACCCATGATCTCAGGTACCCAGTGAGTATGGTTTTACAATTATACTAAACTCTTAATGAATGTGCTTACAAGTGTTTGCCTAATTTTTGTTTTTCATAATTTAACAAACAAGCCAAAAGAACTAATTACTCAAATTAAAAAAATATTTAAGTGAATATAATGCCTCTAGAACAATAAAGTCTGATTCCATGAAGCACAAAACTTGCCAAATGCAGCAACTGAAAACCAAGAGAGAGAGTAAGGACTTTAAGTTACATTGACAAAAATTAAAAACAATAAATATGCTGTACAGCATTAAGCAGATAAGAAAAGCTGACATGATCTCTTTTATAAAATTACAAAATAATATACAGTTGAACCCCATAATTCACAGGAATAAGACTCCTGAAGGCGATGTGAATCCTGAAGCCAAGGACAACAGTGAATTTTCCATGTCTGAATTTACAGTACTGTATTTAATTTTTTTTGGTCAATCTTTCTTTAAATATTGCTCTAATTTGCTTAAAATTGACATTCATAAAACAGAATGAGCATATTTTGAGTGAAATCATATGGTTAGTTTTCAACTGAAGAGCAGTGCACCACGAAAAATGTTAATAAATGAAACTTTCCGCTAAATTTCCTTCAGAAAAAACTTTATACACTCAAATCACATGAATTCCGGGTTTCGACTGTATAGCATACAGTATATACTGTATAAAACACTAAATTGCTTAAGCAACCTCAGACTTCCAGCAATGGTATTTATGAGCAGCCGAGGTGATTACAATTATAGTATGTATGAGCAAAATTAACACATTATTAGTAACAATTCTTTTTGCTTTACTCTAGCAAAATGATCAGGCATCATAAAATAATATCCTAACAAAAAAAAAAATCTTCAGAAAATAATGCTAATATACAAACTCTTAATATGGCTAAATTTAATTATACTTTAGCTGAAAGACATGTCACCTTCCTCCAATGCTGGCAAGAAACTTGATGTTCCAAAACAGAAATGGACCCAGGTATCTTTCTACAATCACCAAAAAAAATATATTGTGGTAGAACCTCTCTAATCTTTTTTTTTTTTAATGCTGGAGCTGCTCTTTGAAAAAATAAACATTGAACAAACAAATGATAGTGTCCAAACCTCCTTAGGTATACTGTTTATTTTGTTTCAATATATAAGTAAATGAGGAGGAAAAAATGATAAATCCAATAATCACAACACAAAATGACATAAGAATTCTACTTGCTGGCTTGACAAACATGTAAGGAAAGCACACTTGCATGCATGAGTGGAATTTCACAGGATTTTCTTAACAAGAAAATCCTGCTTAACAAGAAGCAAGAGAAGTAAAAGGCATGAGTAAAGAAAAATTTGACAATTTAAAAAACATCCAATTGCATATGGAGAATAAGAAAATGTTAGAAAATGCAAAATGTTGCTATGATGCTAATGTAGCCAAACAAAACCCCATTAACAGAAGCCAGGGTTCCTTAGGTCTTGAAATATAGAAAGGGACAAAAAGATAACCTACAAGTAATGGGTCTACTTCTGAATATTGCATGTAATTTTCAGTGAAGGGTAAAAGACATCCAGCTGGCAAGATTACAGGAGTGATTATGGATGCAAATGAATTCTTACAATCCACATGACACGGTGCCTGGGATCAAATTTTAACCTTTTTACAGTCAGCCAGGCAGAGTTACGTGATAGGGGCTCAGTGTTGCTCACGTAGATCTAGTACATGTAATTCATAGCACCCTCATATTTGCTGTGAGCAGCAAATTTTGGACTAGACATGAGAGACTGCATCTGTGTGGTGAGTATGTGGTATAAAAAAGTCCTATCCCACCCAGTACATGACAGAAGCAGCTAACCTCTGTCCTTGTCTCGGAGTTAAAAATAGCATCTTTGGAGCATCTTCTGTGGTTTTCATGGTTTTATTGGTTGTTTCTTGGTGCTAATAAATAGACCAGAAGACACACTAGTGAAATGGAGAAAATTTTGCCTGGTTTTAAAAGGGAAGTGACCTGAAATATGTCTCAAAGTAGCTGGAATGGTCAATTTTAGTTGATTTTCCTGGGGAAGGGAAGGGGCTCCCTTACTCCCCTTCTGGTCTGTTTCATGGGTTTTTACCATGTCTGCTTCAATTATTGAGAAGGCCTAAACCACGATCAAGCATTCTTGGTTATGGATTATTAACCAAGGAATAAGGGGGAAAACCCTGTCAATTTTTTTTTGTGACGACGGATTCAAATGGAGGGCAAATGTTATATAGGAGATGTCTGGGGACATGATTAATGAAGAGAGGAAGGTTGCTTTAGTGGCTGGAATGCCTATAGTATTTGTTTTGGATTTTGCTTTAAATTGTAATTTGTTGAAAAGTGTAAAACTGGTCAAATTACCAACTCATAAATGCTTAATGGAATAGTTCTGGCTGCAATCAATTGACAGTATAGAAGGAATACTAGTGAAATAGCCAAGAATTGTGTCTGAGCACTGTAAATGTCTTAAAATAAGTCTCAAAGTGGATAAAATCACTTATGTACTGTCCCCAGACCTCCAACCTCGTGTCTGCATAATTCCATATTACATCAAATTTTGTATTTTTGGTGTCATTACCTTCAGAAAGAGAGATTCTCCATGACATTAGAAGATCATTTTTATTTTTTTTTATCATACGTATATGCCAACACAGAAGGGGATTTCAATCTGGGGGGATGTGTCAACAGCCTAAGGGTTTACTTGTTTAAGTAAACCTCTTTTTTTTTTGTAGAGACCAAAATCTCCACAGCAACTGAAAGTTATGGTACTCATGCTTCTCATTTAAGTATACTATTATAAAATAGCTGAATGAGAGTTTGTGCATGAAACAAACCAAATATTTTAAATTTTTCAGTGCATTAATTTTTTTCCATAATAATGTTGGTAGAATTACCGACAATATGTTAGGTAAAAGGACACAAGTGCAACTAATGTGACATTTTATTGTGGCAACATTTCACTCTCCAGGAGCTTTATCAAGCCATTGACAAAGCTCCTGGAGAGTGAAACGTCGCCATAATAAAATGTCACATTAGTTGCACTTGTGTCCTTTTACCTATTTTTTTTCAGAAATAATAACAGCATAATTGTTGGTAAGATCATGTAAGATACTGAACATCTAAAATTACTTAAATGACATTATAGCTAGAGAACAATAATTATATACATCAACTGTTAACTGACCAGTGTGACAATTATTAATTTGAATTTATTATTCCACCTTATGTATATTTGTGAGAAAAATAGTAAGGTTCTGCATATACAGTAATTAAAGAAATGCTGTAGCTAACTGGGTTATTCATCTGGTTTGAGTGATATTATGCAATTACTTTGTCACCAGGAGGATGCACTTTTCCTACAATATTGCACTAATGCTACAAATTAGCTAAATGACCTACAGCGTTATTACTAACAATAAGATGTGATAGGCTGTTGTCATTTTGCCTGAGGAGGGGGTGATGTATTGCTAAATATGAGTTGCAGGAACAATAATTATTGATCATTGAGATTTAACCATACAGTACAAATAAAGAGGTCATCATGGCAGACTTCCAACACACAGTACATCAATTACTTGTACAAGTAACACATCAAAACAATACTCAATGGACAATAATAAAAGAATGATAGGAATATGGAAATATTTCCAAAACAAGTTTACAGTCTTTGCAGGAACAACAAGGGGTGGAGGTCCTTCCATTTCAGCAAATACTTTGAAGTTTTGTTATGTGTACTCACCGCGGACGAGCTGGCAACACTTGACCACGTGCGTATGAGGATGGTCTATGGCAACATCAAAGCCCAGAGTTTGAAGCAAGATATTTTCATTCACAACCAATTCCTGTGCACGTTCCAAATAGCCCTGAAGATATTATCCTATCAATAATGTAAAATAGATACAAATCATATGCAGTAGCTACTGTACATAGATGCATCTATATTAATTTGGCTGAGACAATGATATTTCAAAAAACAAGTTTTTTTTTTTTTTACACTAACTAACCTCTGACTGAGTGTCCAAGGCAGGCTGGTCACGAAATAAACAGTGGTAGGCGACTTTAATAACGTGCTCCAACTTTCTTGGCTGCTCTTCCACTTTTGCAGCTAGAAAAAGGGCAGCGGGTGCAATGGAATTACGATGAAAACGCGTGAAAGGATGAAACATGTAGAAACGATGCATATATACGATGGCGGTATTGATTGCTAGTTGGTTACTGGAACATAGTTAAGGAACATATTCATGTTATAATAAATATAAATAATTAAGTAAGTAAATAAGTGGTGCTATCTCTTAAATAACATATATGTACCTTAATTTAGATAATACGTGCCTTGTTCCTGTCACCATAAGGTTGAGCCTTGGAAAAATAAGATAAATTTGAGTTCCACACTGCTCTCGGTATTCAACATTTAAGTTGTAACTACTCGAGAGACACACTAAAACAATCCACTTGGTTACTACATTTCCTTCATGTTTTACCCACTCACTGGCTATTATATTCATGGAAAGTGTTAAACCCATAAGAGCCATTCAACTCTGCATGACAAAGGTGAGAGAAATGACAGGAGCAAAAAGTGGAGCTGCTAAGTATAAGACATTGATAAAAAGGATAAGGATGTCACCACTGATAGTGCAAAATGATGCTGGGTAAGAAATCCTGGAGTGTCTGTGGCAAAGGTGGGACCATCAGAAAAGGACAGATAAAGCAAACATGTCAAGGTCTTAAGAACACCTGTAAATTAAATTTGCATGTCCAATGATGAATGGAATGATTGAAGAGACATTAGACTATCAAGACTACTTGATAAACTCTTCATGTGAAAACCAGATGATGAGTTGTATCCAATGAAGAGGTGTGCCAGCTTTGTTTCTTTTGACAGCAATGGAGAGAGGACAGCTAAACTCCCAATCATGGTTTGATGAAAAAAAAAAAAAAGTGTATTGGTCACTATCAATGCTGAGTTGGTGTTGGACAGTACTCAAAAAAGCAGCAATTGCATGTGAGTGATTGAAAGGTCTTGAAATGTATAACTATTAAAATGTTCTATCAAATATTCCCAAGGAAACTGTCCTAAGCACTCTAAACCCACACCAATGCATATAAAAGCTAAGTGCAGAAGCATGAATGATCTGTATATATGGAGATCATCCAAAAAGCTAGAAAGTAGAAGCTTTACAGAAGAAGGAAGGAGTGAGGAACTGCTTAACAAAGCAGGAATATCATAAGAAAAATGTACACTAAGAAATTGTTGAAATACAACAGAAACTAAGGTATATCAGAAAAGTCAAAAAGGAAAAAAAAATAAAAAACTCCAAAAATTGTATATCTGTAGATATACAAAACCTATCAGAAAAATCTTTCCATTGCAGTATTAGCTTTCAAGATTAATACACAGATAAGAAAATAAATGAGTAAAAATCTTAAAACAAAACATGAATCAATGTTCAGTGATACCATTAAGAGTTGAAAACACAAAACTTGTTTTCCAAAACACTGCCTACCCAACAAATTACATAAAATAATTTGTGATATTAGCAAAAAAAAAATTGCAGACTTCGAGAAAGAGAAAGACAACATGCTCACGAACAAAACACCCAGGTCTGATTCCTGGAATACAGTATTTATATATAAAAATAAGGCAAAGTACCATTAGCAAGAGTTCTCAGTGTTCTTTGAAGGAGCTTAGATTAAGAAGTGGACATAGCCCCTCTGCAATGAAGGCAGCAGAACAATGGCAAAAAATTACAGACCAATAACACTGACACCACACATCACAAAAAGCTTTGAAAGGGTACTGACATACCAATTCACTGTTTTATGTGAAAATTTGAGTTAAACAACCCAGGTTTATATGAATTTAGAATGGGAAGATCATGCTATCACAACTACTGGATAATTATGACTAAATCACAAGAGGTTTTGGGAGAAAACCAAAATGTAGATGTGGCCTACATGGATTGTTACAAAGGTATTTCACAAAAGCAACCATGGAGTGATAGCCCATAAAATAAGGTCAATGAGTACATTTACAGTAACATGAAAAGTATTAAAATGGATATTCATTTTTCTAACAAATGAAACACAGTAGCAGTATAAAACATAAAATCTAGTCAAGTAAAAACTTCAGTGTTTAATGAACAAGCCTAGCACCCTTACTGTCCTAAGCTGTCTTGGGGGATTAGTAGGTAGTGTATAGAGCACCATAGCTTGCTTCTGAGGTGTTTCAGGGTCTGAGTTCAAGGCTCTGAAGGAGGAGGTTTTACTTCTCAAGGAGGAAAATAAGAAACTGAAAATTCACTTGCAGAAGTATAGCAACGAATGTGAGGTGGTTGGGGTTAGTGAAGGGAATCAGGTTACCATCAGTGAGGATTATTATAATAAGCATGGGGGAGCGCTAAACCCGTAGGATTATATAGCGTATGTGGGGGGGATGGAAGGTATTCAGGCTTAATTCAGGGAACTGGAGCACAGATCCAATTCCCTAGATCAAGAGCCCCTCACCAGCATCAAGAAACCTCCCTTGAGGGGACTACCAGTGGGGAGCAGTTTGGCAGCAGTTACAAGTGGAAAGTGGTTCCCAGTAAAGACATTGAGGAAGGTTAAAGGAGCAGAACTGATCGTAGGAAATCACTTTTCTATTTTCCATGATGAATATATACGTACTTCAATGGTTAGTGAGTACAAAGGTCACTAGTGACATGGATCTCAGTCAAATAGATAGATTAAAACCAAACAAATCCCCGGGCCCTAATGTACTGTTCTCAAGCATTTTAAATGAATTTAAGGAGGAACTTAGCAAACTATTAGATAGTCTTTTCAATATATCACTATAAACTGGAATAGTGATGTATAAATGGAAAATTAGAATGAAAATGGACTCAGTCAAGACATGAAAATCATAAGCAAGCACCATGTGTTAAAGAACAGTAGCCCTACTGGTTACCAAACAAGTCTAAGAGTTTAGATAGTATACCTAAAAGTGGAAAATGAAAACTATTTTGAGTGCCACAGATGAAACAGTGTGCTCAGAACTGTTATATGGAAAATTTCTAGTGTTGCCACAGGAAGAAACTGCATGTAATATGCAGTATACAAATGATGTGCAAAGTGTAAATAGAACTGAATAGCTATGTCATATCATTGAATCCTATTCATTAAACAGTGAAAAAATAAAATTGAAGTGTGAGAAATAGAAGAAAATCACAAACAGTGGAAAAACCTGACATATAGACCTACAATCAAGGAGTATAGTGCTTTTCTCCATGTAACTTATGCTAAAACAAACAAGCTATGCTAGTGAATATCTATATGTAAATCATACCACCATTTTATTACAAGTAATAAGAGTAATCATCAGCGAATTGCAAAATGAGTATGTATTAAATAGTAGAGTCATTAATGACATGGTTTAAATAGGCTGCCAACTATTAAGGTTACTCCCTGGTGATACTTGTACTACAGTGGTACCTCGGTTAACGATATTTTTTCGTTCCAGAATGCTGTTCAAGTGCCATTACCAAACAAATTTATCCCCATAAGGAATAATGTAAAATAGACTATTCCTTTTAGACCCCCAAAAATACACTTACAAAAGCATTTAAAAAAATAAACTTACATAAAAGGACGAGTTTGGGGACCATCGTTAACCGAGGTACAATACCACTGTACAGTGGTCCCTCGGTTTTCGCCGAAAATTCGTTCCAGAATGCTGCTCAAGTGCCATTACCAAACGAATTTACTTCCTTAAGAAATAATGTCACGTAGGTTAGTCTATTTCAGACCCCCAAAAATACACTTGCAACAGCACTCGCATCATGCTCCTGGTACTGAAACTGGTGCAGGTATCGGTGGTTCTGGTGCCAGTTCTAAACCAGATACTGGTATAGTTTCTAGTACTGGCACTGGTGATGCTAGTGCTGGTGACCCTGATTCTGGAGCTAGTACTGGTGACCCTGATTCTGGAGCTAGTACTGGTGACCCTGATTCTGGAGCTAGTACTGGTGACCCTGATTCTGGAGCTAGTACTGGTGACCCTGATTCTGGAGCTAGTACTGGTGACCCTGATTCTGGAGCTAGTACTGGTGACCCTGATTCTGGAGCTAGTACTGGTGACCCTGATTCTGGAGCTAGTACTGGTGACCCTGATTCTGGAGCTAGTACTGGTGACCCTGATTCTGGAGCTAGTACTGGTGACCCTGATTCTGGAGCTAGTACTGGTGACCCTGATTCTGGAGCTAGTACTGGTGACCCTGATTCTGGAGCTAGTACTGGGGACCCTGATTCTGGAGCTAGTACTGGTGACCCTGATTCTGGAGCTAGTACTGGTGACCCTGATTCTGGAGCTAGTACTGGTGACCCTGATTATGGTTCTGGGACTAGTGTTGGTATTTGAACTGGTGGAGCTGGCAGTGGTACTGGTGTTTGTGCTGATGCTGTTAGTGTCAGTTCTGGCTCAGCTACAGATCTAGAAATTACATCAGTTGGAAATTCAGGGTTCACAGACTACAGTCAAAGGAAAAAGAGAAAATGTACAAATTCTAGGCTTGAGGCATCTGCAAATACGGTCGAACTGGAAAACAAAAATGGAACTTGTCAATACAACCATTCACAGAAATTTCAAATTCTCTTGAATTAGAGCATATTATGTTACTCCAGGACATTTTGTAGTGAAAGTATGTAGGTCATGTCCAAGAATTGTTTGAGGTTAGCAACAGGGTTGTTTAAGATATGCTTTGTACCAATATTCATAGCACTGCTGTGTCATACAAATATTATATTACTGATATAAAATGCTGACAAGTAGATGAAGATATATATACAATGCATTGATATCTTTATTATGAAGATGTTTTACCATCCAGTGGCATTTCAAATTCAATACAGAGATGTTAGACAAGTACATGAGTGGGTGTGGGTGGGTGACAATTGGACCTGCCTAGAATGGGCCAGTAGGTCTGTTGCAGTGCTCCTCCTTTCATATGTTCTCATACTGAACTGGGGATAGTGTTAGATGAGATATATAATAAGTCCTTCAGCCTTCATAGGTTTTTTTCAGTCCTGTAGCCTGGGTCCAGTATATAAGCTAAATGTTCATCTCCTACTTCTGTTTCAAACTGATCCAGGCTGAAACAGAAAACACCTATCAAGGTTGGAAAAATAAACACATAAGCAGTATAATGTGATCCTTTATTGACAACGTTTCGCCCACGCAGTGGGCTTTATCGAGTCACAAAGAGATCTACCTGGATACAAGATACATGAGTATTTATGATTTAGTCAGGTGGAATGCTGCATGACAATCTTCAGAGTAGTGATGGAGTCTAAATCTGGGAAGCTTTAAAGAGATTGGACAAATATCTGGCAAACCTTTTCAGTGTTCCATTCTGTTCATGTGGATAGCAATGAAGAAGTTTCTTGGCAATAGGTTCAGCTATGTTGTAGAAGCCGTTGTTCTGGTTGAGTTGTTGGATATGCAGATAGTGACGATTCTAGGATTCTTCGGTATTGAGTGTTGTCTTCTCTGGCGATGAGTCTTGCGTTTCTGTAGTTGATTAAATGGTTGTGTGAATTTCGGTGTTGAACACAGGCATTCCTTGAGTTGTCAGATCTGCCTGCACTGGTGTTCTGAAATCGTGTTTGGAGTCTCTGGATGTTTCGCACGATAATTTGCTGCAGTCATTACAAGGGATTGTGTATACCCCTTCAATCCACTGCAGGGTATACACAATCCCTTGTAATGACTGCAGCAAATTATATGTCGGCAAAACATCCAGAGACCTCCAAACATGTATTTCAGAACACCAGTATGCAGGCAGATCTGACAACTCAAGGAATGACTGTGTTCAACACCGAAATTCACACAACCATTTAATCAACTACAGAAATGCAAGACTCATCGCCAGAGAAGACAACATTCAATACCAAAGAATCCTAGAATCATCACTTATCTGCATATCCAACAATTTCAACCAGAACAATGGCTTCTACAACAGCTGAACCTATTGCCAAGAAACTTCTTTGTCGCTATCCCACATAAGAACTTAAGAATGGAACACTGCAAAAGGTTTACCCAGATACTTGTCCAATCTCCTTTTAAAGCTTCCCAAGGTTTAAGACTCCATCACCCTACTCTGAAGATTGTCACATGCAGCATTCTCCACCTGACTAAATCCTATAAATACTCATGTATCTTGTATCCAGGTAGATATGTTTGTGACTCGATAAAGCCCACTGTGTGGGCGAAACATTGTCAATAAAGGATCACATTATACTGCTTATGTGTTTATTTTTCCATTGTGTCAGTATTTTATACCATTTATTTCCACCTATCAAGGTTAAGGGACTGACTACCTCATCTTCCAGTTCATAATCTTTGCAATGAATTGAAAGAGAGACTGGATGGTAAAAAATGTCTTCATAATAGAGATACCTAGGCATTGCACATGTGTCTTATTCATCCACTAGTCAGTATATACAAGTATTATAATGCTTGTCTGACACAACGCCATGGAATTTTGGTAAAGAATACATTCCACATCCTTCTTGATAACCTTTGCCCCAACTCTTGGGCACATGTAACGATGCCTTTAACTGCTGCACCACACTTCTGGTTCCAGTATATAACGATCCATTCTCCTGCCTCTACTTCAGACTGATACAGGTTATGAAACAGGAAACGCCTATCAAGGCTGAGGGACAGATTACCTATATTCCACGGTACCCAGTTCATAAGCTCTGTATTGAAGTGAAAGAGCCGCAGGATGGCAAAAAAAAAATCCTCATAATAAAGATAGCCAGGTGCTGCACGTGTCTTGTTCATGCGAAGTATTTTTAAGTTTTAGAGTTTGTCTACTCGAGATGCTCTGCATAACCAGGGTTTTTCTAGGAATTAATGAAATATCGTCTAATTTTGTAACAATTCAGTACATTTTTAAAATAAAAGTTATTTGTTTGTTTGTTTTGTTTTTATATTCATGGGTCGAATGCCATGCATGTTCCATCAAATTACAGACTAACTACGCCTTTAAGCACCGAGTAAACCCAAACCTAGAAGTCACGCCATATAACCTGCAAGACATAGTGCTACATATAGTCCATAGACACTCATGGTTATGTTGTACGCTAAATAGTTCACATTTAAGAGGTCATGTGAGCAAACATGGCTGCCACGGCCATGACAACGTCGAGATGCACAAAATACACATTTTTAAGCCATCGCGCACAACAAAATAACCTTTTATGGTGCCCAACCTTATCTACGGACCCTAGCCGTTCTCACTGTATGTTATATACACACACAAAATCGTGGATTAAATCAATATTGTACTTAACATGACGACGTGTGTTAGCCAAGGCCGAGATGCACCACACAACTTTATCACAAAAGGATACACTTGTAACCGCTGGCCCATATCTTGGATCAAATTTGCACCTTGCTGTCGATACGATAATTCTTTTTCTGCGTCGATTCCACATCTCCTGCTGGGTGAATTGTTTAATTCTTCCTTGGTAAAATACCATCGCTCCTCCGCCGCCATGAGCACAACACCGGACTGCTGTGACGTCACGCCGGAAACTTCACAATTCCAACAACTTCTCACACAAAATTTTACTCATATTACATTATAGCAAATATTTCGTGCCTCTGAACTACTTAGAATTTAAAAAAAAATCCGTAGTATTGTAAGTTGCAAACTCAGCGCTAGACTGAAAGCGGTAAATGAACAGAATGGTTTGTTGTCAAACATATTTTATTTTACAATACCATCAAGAAGAACAATTATTATAAGCTTTTCCCATACTCATTTTCAGGAAAAGTTATGATAAGCGTTTATACCAACAATAACCGCATGTTGTTTTTCAAATACAGACTTTACGTTCCCTAACTATCTTTACAACTCAATATGTCGCTAAATATTTGTGAATGTGGATTGTTTTATGTATTTTAAAAGAAGTTAGTGAGTAGCCCAGAGAGTGAGACACTCATCTTCCTGGAAAGAATTGCGACAGTTTACACTGAACTGTGTGTGTATTGGGGTGTACGTGTCTCTCTCACGTTCTACTAGTTATTTTTGCTTATTAAATCTCATGGCAAGTGATGATAGTATAAAAATATAAAGTATTAATAATCCAGAGCGATATACGTGTTAAAAATGTGGTTAAACTAGTCAAATTTGGATCAAAAAATGTGATGGATGATGTTTAGTCACCGACACTTGATTAACTCGGCGGTGAAAATAACTTTTAAAGAAAAAAATAAATCAACATAACATTGGTCAGAGGTTTCCTCGTAAGCCAAATAATTTTTTTAACGTATTGCGTTATGCATTTAATTTGTTAAGAGACATGGACGTTCAAGTAGATGGTTATTTTTACTGTTTGTCGGCTCACTCTTGACACTTAATGCTGTCACTCCACCCGCTGCTGCTCTAACTCAACCCCTGCTGCTGCTCTAACTCAATCCCTGCTGCTGCTCTAACTCAACCCCTGCTGCTGCTCTAACTCAACCCCTGCTGCTGCTCTAACTCAACCCCTGCTGCTGCTCTAACTCAACCCCTGCTGCTGCTCTAACTCAACCCCTGCTGCTGCTCTAACTCAACCCCTGCTGCTGCTCTAACTCAACCCCTGCTGCTGCTCTAACTCAACCCCTGCTGCTGCTCTAACTCAACCCCTGCTGCTGCTGTCACACAACCCCTGCTACTGCTGTCACTTAACCCCTACTGCTGCTGTCACAACCCCTGCTGCTGCTGTCACACAACCCCTGCTGCTGCTGTCACACAACCCCTGCTGCTGCTGTCACACAACCCCTGCTGCTGCTGTCACACAACCCCTGCTGCTGCTGTCACACAACCCCTGCTGCTGCTGTCACACAACCCCTGCTGCTGCTGTCACACAACCCTGCTGCTGCTGTCACACAACCCTCTGCTGCTGTCACACAACCCCTGCTGCTACAGCTGTCACACAACCCTGCTGCTGCTGTCCACAACCCTGCTGCTGCTGTCACACAACCCTGCTGCTGCTGTCACACAACCCCTCTGCACCAACCTGCTGCTGTCACACAACCCCTGCTGCTGCTGTCACACAACCCCTGCTGCTGCTGTCACACAACCCCTGCTGCTGCTGTCACACAACCCCTGCTGCTGCTGTCACACAACCCCTGCTGCTGCTGTCACACAACCCCTGCTGCTGCTGTCACACAACCCCTGCTGCTGCTGTCACACAACCCCTGCTGCTGCTGTCACACAACCCTGCTGCTGCTGTCACACAACCCTGCTGCTGCTGTCACACAACCCTGCTGCTGCTGTCACACAACCCTGCTGCTGCTGTCACACAACCCCTGCTGCTGCTGTCACACAACCCCTGCTGCCTGTCACACAACCCCTGTTGCTGCTGTCACACAACCCTGCTGCTGCTGTCACACAACCCCTGCTGCTGCTGTCACACAACCCTGCTGCTGCTGTCACACAACCCTGCTGCTGCTGTCACACAACCCTGCTGCTGCTGTCACACAACCCTGCTGCTGCTGTCACACAACCCTGCTGCTGCTGTCACACAACCCCTGCTGCTGCTGTCACACAACCCCTGCTGCTGCTGTCACACAACCCCTGCTGCTGCTGTCACACAACCCCTGCTGCTGCTGTCACACAACCCCTGCTGCTGCTGTCACTCAACCCCTGCTGCTGCTGTCACACAACCCCTGTTGCTGCTGTCACAACCCCTGCTGCTGCTGCTGTCACAACCCCTGCTGCTGCTGCTGTCACAACCCCTGCTGCTGCTGCTGTCACAACCCCTGCTGCTGCTGCTGTCACAACCCCTGCTGCTGCTGCTGTCACAACCCCTGCTGCTGTGCTGTCACAACCCTGTGCTGCTGCTGTCACAACCCGGCTGCTGCTACCTGTGCTGCTGTCACAACCCTGCGCTGCTGCTGTCCAACCCCGTGCTGCTGCTGTCACAACCCGCTGCTGGCTTAACCCTGCTGCTGCTGCTTCACAACCCTGCTGCTGCTGCTGTCACAACCCCTGCTGCTGCTGCTGTCACAACCCCTGCTGCTGCTGCTGTCACAACCCCTGCTGCTGCTGCTGTCACAACCCCTGCTGCTGCTGCTGTCACAACCCCTGCTGCTGCTGCTGTCACAACCCGCTGCTGCTGCTGTCACAACCCCTGCTGCTGCTTCACAACCCTGCTGCTGTGCTGTCACAACCCCGCTTGCTGCTGCTGTCACTCCCTGCTGCTGCTGTCACTCCCTGCTGCTGCTGCTGTCACAACCTGCTGCTGCTGTCACAACCTCTGCTGCTGCTGTCACAACCCCTGCTGCTGCCTGTCACAACCCTGCTGCTGCTGCTCACAACCCCGCTGCTGCTGCTGTCACTCAACCCCTGCTGCTGCTGCTGTCACTCCCTGCTGCTGCTCACAACCCTGCTGCTGCTGTCACTCAACACTGCTGCTGCTGCTGCTCTAGCTCAACCCGCCTGCTGCTGCTGTCACTCAACCCTGCTGCTCCTGTCCTGACCCTTTGCTGCTGCTCTCACTAAACCTACGGTACGTTAGGTTCTCAGACACATGCTGCTGTTTCACTGACTGCTGGCTTAGTCAGATATGCTCGCCGTTGAGCTTTTGGTCACCTGACCGAGGCCTTCCGCTGGCTTACCCTTCTGCTGCTGCTGCTCTCGCTCAACACCTACTGCTGTTGCTTACTCAAAACCTGCTTCTGCTGCTCCTCACTTAGCACCTGCTGCTGCTCCTACTCAACATTTGCTGCTCTCGTTCAACACCTGCTGCTGCTCTCTTTCTCAACACCTGCTGCTACTGCTCTCTCAACACCTGCTGTTGCTGCTCTCACTCAATACCCACTGCTGCTGCTCTCACTCAACCCCTGCTGTTGCTCCTCTCACTCAACCCCTGCTGTAGCTCCTCACTCAACACCTGCTGCTGCTCCTCTCAACTCCTGCTGCTGCTCCTCTCACTCAACACCTGCTGCTGCTCCTCTCACTCAACACCTGCTGCTGCTCCTCTCACTCAGCACATTCTGCTGCATTCACTCAGCACATGCTGCTGCTCTCATTCAACACATGCTGCTGCTCTCACTCAGCACATGCTGCTGCTCTCACTCAACACATGCTGCTGCTCTCACTCAACACATGCTGCTGCTCTCACTCAGCACATGCTGCTGCTGCTCTCACTCAGCACATGCTGCTGCTCACTCAGCACATGGTGCTGCTGCTCACTCAGCACATGGTGCTGCTGCTCACTCAGCACATTCTGCTGTTCTCACTCAACACATGCTGCTGCTCTCACTCAGCACATGCTGTTGCTGCTCACTCAGCACATTCTGCTGCTCTCACTCAGCACATGCTGCTGCTGCTGCTCACTCAGCAGATGATGCTGCTGCTCACTCAGCACATTCTGCTGCTCACTCAACACATGCTGCTGCTCTCACTCAACACATGCTGCTGCTTTCGCTCAGCATATGCTGCTGCTCTCACTCAACACATGCTGCTGCTCTCACTCAACACATGCTGCTGTTCTCACTCAGCACATGCTGCTGCTGCTCTCACTCAGCACATGGTGCTGCTCACTCAGCACATGGTGCTGCTGCTCACTCAGCACATGGTGCTGCTGCTCACTCAGCACATTCTGCTGCTCTCACTCAGCACATGCTGCTGCTGCTGCTCACTCAGCAGATGCTGCTGCTGCTCACTCAGCAGATGCTGCTGCTGCTCACTCAGCACATTCTGCTGCTCTCACTCAACACATGCTGCTGCTCTCACTCAACACATGCTGCTGCTTTCGCTCAGCATATGCTGCTGCTTTCACTCAGCACATGCTGCTGCTTTCACTCAGCACATGCTGCTCCTTTCACTCAGCACATGCTGCTCCTTTCACTCAGCACATGCTGCTGCTTTCACTCAGCACATGCTGCTGCTGCTCTCACTCAGCACATGCTGCTGCTCACTCAGCACATTGTATTAGAATTTTGGTTAGTCATGTGCAAATTAAGGGGAATCACAGATATCAATAAGTGTATTTTGCTGTGGATATGTGCAAGATAAAGTAGTTTTCATGTGGTTAGCTACCGGTTGGGTGCGTAAGTAAGATAAGATGGGATGGGGAAATAGGGTGCTGAAAGTGATTAATGTACTAACATTGTATGAATATTATTCAACTTGCACAATCTGTTGATGACCAGTGCATGTCCCCAGACTCTCCTCAAAACCTGGTGCCACTTTTGGACACTCCTTTGCTGCCTGACCCTGGTGCTGCTGTCCACACTGACCCCTTTGATACCTTTGACCTTTGCAGTACTTTGACCATACCTGGAGTATACCTGGAGGGGGTTTCTGGGGTCAATTCCTCCATGGCCCAGTCCAGGACCAGGCCTCATGGTTGATCAGGGCCTGATCAACCAGGCTGTTACTGCTGGCTGCATGTAAACTGGCATACTAGGAGCCACAGCCCGGCTGGTCAGGTACTGACTTTAGGTACCTTTCCAGCGCCTTCCTGTAGACAGCCAGGAGTCTATTGGTGGATCCCTCTTATGTATGCTCCCAGCTTCTGTGAATCAGCATTAACTTTTGAGTTGTTCACTTGTCATGGGACAGAGTGGCTCAGTCATCATTCAAGAAATGAACATCACAAGAAAAAAGCTCGTGGCCTGATAGGTAAAGCTCTCGCGTCACATGCTGAGTTTCCATGGTTCGATTCCTGGCAAGGGTGGAAACATTGGGTGTTTCCTTACACCTGTTGTCCTGTTCACCTAGCAAGCAAGTAGGTACCTGGGTGTTAGTCAACTGGTGTGGGTCGCATCCTGGGAGACAAGATTGAGGACCCCGATGGAAATAAGACAGTCCCTCATTGATGCACTACCTTTCTTGGGTTATCCTGGGTGGCTAACCCTCCAGGGTTAAAAATCTGAACGAAATCTCATCTCTCTCTCTCTCTCTCACATATACTATAGTATATTTCAAAGACAGTCTTGGACAAAATTCTTTACCCTTCAACCAACAACTCCTACTGATTAGTTTATTGACCATGGCATTAGCAAAGCTCTCATGAAACGTGTTAGCAAAAATGTGACCTTTCATGTCTTCAAAAGTGGGATTTGTATTGCCATTCCAAAAGATCCTGAACAAACCAACACTCTTCCTCGTATCATCTCTATTGACAACACTCCATCACAATACTCAGACATTAATTCCTCACTTCCAGCTGTGGTACTGCCCTCATCTCCCACATTATAGTCCAACAAGATTTTATGCAATGTGGCCCAGACATTCTTGAGCAGCTTGAGCTCCGGAATCTCCCAACCACCACAGTGGAGACTGATATCCACCCTGCCCGAGGTCAGAGATGTTATCCATACAACATTGCTGAGCTGCCTTTTAACTGCTGAGAGCTTCCAGCCTCAGTTTATATAGCATAACAATGCTTACAATGCAGGAATTAATCCCAACACCTCAACAATGCAGACATTGCTGGAGCTTTGGTCACTCTACCAAATATTATTGCTGAATGTATGGTATATGGAGCTGTTGACCATAATAATCCATCCATAATACTCAAACTGTAAATTACTCTCAAAATGCTCAATGTTATTTTCATTAAGTTAATTTAATTTTTACTATTATGTTCCATCCTACTAAACACTTGTTACAATGTCTATCATCTTTTTGTAATGAACAATGTATGTATTATCATATCATAATTTGAATGATCTACCAATACAAACTCACTCAATTACTCCAATATTATGTTCATAGTCTATAAGCCATTAGATTAAGCTTCCCCTAATGCCAAGGCATGCCATGATTGTAATGTATACCCATGTACACGAGCAAAGAAATAAAATTGTATTTGTATTCCTGCAGCCAAACCCTCACTTGCCATAGCTGTGAAGAAGCTCACTCTGCATATTTCCATTGCTGCCCAGTTTTTTAAAGAGAACGCGAAATTCGCAGTTGTACCCTCTCCCACTGTCACCTGTGTCCAACCCATATGAAGTCATCACCTTTTGATGTTCCTACCTCTTCACCTACTCCCATTCTTCCTACTTCGTCTTCTATTTTTCCATATTTCTTCCTCCACACAGCCTTTTTGTTCTGAGCTTTTAACTCTTCCTCCAAAACTATTGTTCTGCTGTGCTTAACTTTCCTTACCTCTGTGTCTTGCCCCATACCTCCTACCTCTGTGACATTAGTGGTAATCCATCCACCTCCACATACTGTCACTAACACCTTATCCCTGTTCCCAGCCAGATTCCTTCATCTTTAGACTCCACTGTCCTCTTGTAGTCTCTTCCCATTTTACTAGTTGAGAATGTCTCTTTGCTCTACTCCATCTACTACTACTGCCACTTATACCATACCATCTGCTAATTCCTTGTGTACAGAAACACTTGCATCCATATTGGATTATATTGAAAAGATGAAACCCGTGATGGATGTTGACCCACTCCTTTACCTTCACATTCTTACCCTCCACAACCCTCCTACATCCAACCTGTCATTCATTCTTTATCTACAGTTATCCACATATATCTTATTAGTGATTTGCCACTGGTCACAGACTGGGCCGTGGGGGTGTTGACCCTCAAAACACACTCCAGGTATACTCACCAAGTATCTCCATATGTCGATTTTACTGATCACCCTAGCCCATAGCTACCAACTATTTTCTGTTGCTGTATTTCTAGTATAATTCATAATGGCACTATTACAGTGGAATAAGCACAGAAAATTTTTATTTTGCTAGGTCCCTAGATTATGCTGTTTACTACTACTACTATTTGCATTCTGTGTTAGAAATTTGAAAATCCAAATGTCTGCCATCCTTGGCATGCCTATGGCCCCTCATTTTGTGTGCAGTCACCCCATGATCGCGTTTGTCAGATGCGTTTGCAGAATCTGTGTATATCACATCTGCATTTTGGTTTTCTTAAAACACCTCGGTAATTCAGTCATAGTGGTTTAGCAGTTGTGACAGGAATGATCTTCCAGTTCTAAAACTGCTAACTGCTGGTGTGGGTTATGCAGATTGTGCTGTTCCATAAAGTTTGTAATTTGGCATCTCATCATTCTGTGACTAGTTAATGTTCAAAATCAGACTGAAACATCGTCATAAGTTTCATTCTCCTATGTGCGAGTTAAGTGGACCCTCGCTATTCGAACATTCTTCATTCCAGAATGCTGTTCAAGTGCTGTTACCAAACGAATTTATTCCCATAAGGAATGATGTAAATTAGATTAGTCCATTTCAGACCCCCAAAAATACACTTCTAAAAGCACTTACAATAATAAACTTGCATAACAGGGTGAGTTTTCGAGTGTTCGAATAGCGAGGGTCCACTGTAGTTGTGTACCATCACTTTCGAAGACTTCTATGATGTCTTCGAAATCATAAATGTCTAGTGTAGTCATGTATATATAGTCGTGTATGTGAACGTATAATGTTTTCTATGGATTGTATTTTGATGTTTTAATAAAATATTTAAAAATTTAGTGTCTAAATTACATGCTTTATTTCAGAGTGGAAACTGGTAAAACCCTGTAAGTTGGAAATTACAGTAAAGATGTCAGTTCGCAGTGGACGTGTAATCAAGACGGTGAGGACTCTCACCAGGTCAACACATGAGGCAGCCTGTGCTTATTCCACCTACAATTGCACAATGGTATGTGCTCTAAAGTACAGCTAGGCTTTCAAATTGCAAGGGTTATGTTCCAAGATCCCTTGAAAATGCAGAATTTGCAAATGCAATTTATACACTACCACTAAATTTTGTTTAGTAAATTTTCTTTCAAATTTGGATTAATTTTGTGTTTCAGATGCCATTTCTATTGATATGTTGCTCTAACCTTACTACGTAATACGTATAGAGTGAACACATTTTAAACAAACTCTTATGGTATGCTTTCAATTTAGGGATTGTGTACCAAAACATTAAGAACAAAAAAATACAAATCAAAATTATTCACATGAGAATAATCAATTGAATCATTGGAGTGTTGAAGTTCATGAATTTGGAAATTTATAGGTACAGTATGTACATACAGTGCATAAAGCTATCATTCAGCAATAAATTAATACACATGCATGCAAACACTTACACGTACATACATATACCTATACACAATCAGAGTGAGCACATAGATGAATTACAGTGGACCCTTGGTTTTCATTACCCTCTTATTTCATCATTTTCGGTTATTGCTGACTTTATTTTGTCAAAATATGGTTTCTGTTTTCGTTAATCCCCTCGGGTTTCGTCGGTCGTACAGAACATGTCCGAGTGCTGCGCGCACACAAAGCCTCCCACACGCACTCTGAGTCAGTGTGGCATTGTTTCTCGGCGAGTGAACATTACCCTGCGAGGTCATATGAAACATTTCTTAATAATCCATTGTTTTTTGCGCTTCTTTATTGTGTGTGACTGCTAAATAAGCCACCATGGGGGCCAAAGAAAGTTCCGAGTGTCAGCCCTTTGGTAAAAAAGGTGAGAAACACGATAGAATTCAAGAAAGAACTCGTAGCAAAGTACCAAAGTGGAGGAGGAAAAGAGAGGGGAGAATGTGCCTTCTTCAGTGATTCTACGATATGTACGATACTAAAGCAGCAGGAGCTGATAAAGTCTATAGCGCCAGCCAGCGATAAAGTGTAGCATTAACAGTGTAGCAAGTAAGTTAAGCAATAGAAAAAGGACGACACGAAACTAACTCCTCCAATGTTGTTGGAGGTACGTATATAGGGCCACTGACACATCTCCAGCATCTCCTCTAAGGTAAGTGTAAATATTTCTTTATTTATAAAGTGTAAATATTTCTTATATATAAATTAAAGTGTAATATTTCTTATTTATAAATTACGTACATTGTTTCAGTGTGACTAGTGGTGGTGGCCGCTGCCGCCGCTAACACCACTCATCACATACGCAACGACATATTTTATTCATTCTAGAGTATATATCATGTTTCTATGTTATTAATATTGTTTTTCATATTAGATGAATTGTGATAGTATATAAATAAGCCGTAGAGTTGATATTAGCGTCATATTGAAGCATTTTGTCCTGTCTCCAAACAACAAACTCGCCTCCCTCTCCCCTCCTTGCCGTTTTACATACACCAATAAGGGTCTTCAATAAAGGTAAAAGTGATTTAAATGTTCATTTATCCATTTATTTCTCATTGTTTTCTGTATGTAAAACTATAGTTAATCTCTAAAAAATGTATTTTTTGTTAATACTTTTGGGTGTCTGGAACGGATTGTAATTGGATTTACATTACAGTGGAACCCCAGTTTTCGTGATTTTTTCGTTCCAGAATGCTGTTCAAGTGCCATTACCAAACAAATTTATTCCCATAAGGAATAATGTAAAGTAGACTAGTCCTTTTAGACCCCCAAAAATACACTTACAAAAGCAATTAAAAAAATACACTTACATAAAAGGGCGAGTTTGGAGCAGGACGAACACCGGGGGTCCACTGTATTTCTTATGGGAAATATTATTTCGGTTTTCATCATTTTCAGGTTTCGTCAAACTCTCTGGAACGGATTAATCACGAAAACCGAGGGTCCACTGTATATTCTAATATTGCATTAATTTATATTTATCTCTTACTTTTATCCTACAGACGAGACTGGATGGATTTGAATACTGTAGCAGGCACATTCTTGAGGATAAGGGAGCTCCATTTCGTCAATGTAATTACATATATACAAGCACAGGCAAACGATGCTTGCGCCCAGCACCAACTTGTGATAGGAAAGAAGGGTGAGTTTAATCCTTAAACTGTGTCCAATGTAAGAACATAAGAAAGAAGGAACGCTGCAGCAGGCCTACTGGCCCATGCGAGGCAGGTCCAAGTCTCCCACCGGCTTAAGCCAATGCCCCGACCCAGCCAGGTCAGGTTACATTCACTTAAGGAAGGAGCACAGCATCTGACCTAGTAGCACAAACTAGTCAGGTCCAACTCACACCCACCCGCACCCGCTCATATATTTATCTAGCCTATTTTTAAAACTACACAACGTTTTAGCCTCTATAACTGTACTTGGGAGTTTGTTCCACTCATCGACAACTCTATTACCAAACCAATGCTTTCCTATATCCTTCCTGAATCTGAATTTATACAACTTAAAGCCATTGTTGCGAGTCCTGTCAATACTAGATATTTTTAGCACGCTATTTACATCACCTTTATTCCTGTTTTCCATTTATACACCTCAATCATATCCCCCCCTAATTCTACGCCTTTCTAGAGAGTGCAGATTCAGGGCCCTCAGTCTATCCTCATAGGGAAGATTTCTGATACATGGAATCAACTTAGTCATCCTCCTTTGTACGTTTTCCAGAGCATTTATATCCATTCTGTAATACGGTGACCAAAACTGTGCAGCATAATCTAGATGAGGCCTAACCAAGGATATATAGAGTTGAAGAACAACCTGAGGACTCCTATTATTTATGCTTCTTGATATGAAGCCAAGGATTCTGTTCGCTTTAGTGCGAACACTTATGCACTGCTGTCTTGGTTTTAGATTACTGATAACCAGAACTCCTAAATCCTTTTCGCAATCAGTAGTATTAAGATCTACAAGATGTACTAGTACACAACTGAAAATTGTGGCCAACATATTAGTATGCACAGTTTTTCATACCTTCAATTCTGCCACCTGCCAATGTTTTTAAAGTCAGCACAACTCTTTGGGTCTTCTACATTCTCTTCATTCCTTTGAAAAAAAAATCTAAGACCAGGAGGGTTAACAAAATAGCCCTGTGGCCTGGCTTAGGGGCCCCATGGCCTGGCGAAAGGTCTCGCTTCACATGCTGAGGGCCCGGGTTCGATTCCTGGCGGGGTGGAAACATTTCAACACGTTTCCTTACACCTGTTGTCCTGTTCACCTAGCAAGTAGGTACTTGGGTGTTAGTTGACTGGTGTGGGTCGCATCCTGGTGGACAAGATTGAGGACCCCAATGTAAATAAGACACAGTCCCTCGATGACACACTGCCTTTCTTGGCTTATCCAGAGTGGCTAACCCTCTGGGGTTAAAAATCCAAACAAAATCTTATCTTATGGTTATCTGCTCAAGTGATGATCATGTGTCCAATGTATTAGTATGCCTAACTAGCATAAGTATCACCACCAGCTTCCCTACCAGGAAACAGGGTGTGGAAGTGGCAGGCCTACTTGCATGCTCCGGTCTTACGTTCTGTTTTTAAACCTACCCAAAGTTCTTGCTTCAGTGATGCTACCTGGACAAAGTTTGCTCCACTGTTGCTAAACCAAGAATTACCTATACTATCCTGGTCATGGACCGGGCCTCGGGGGCATTGATCCCTGGAATACCCTTCGGGATACCCATCAGGTATTCTTTCTAATTCTAGATTTGTTCACCTTAAACACGTTGCTGCAAGTCCTACCTTTCTTAGATATTTTTAGTGTGTTATTTATATAGTTACATATACAGTATATATGCATTTTTACCTTGATGGCTCTCACTAAGGCAGGATGATCCAAACATGAAAACATTTCCCCATCTTTCACTCACTAAGAAGGTTAGCATGGGTGTTCCTGTGGCCACAGATGCAGGCTTTTACATAAGTGTTTTGTTTACAGTAATGTTTTTAAGATTTCGTGAGTCATTGATAATGACTTTGAAGATACTTCATTCTTACCACAGCCATGTTGGTGTGATATTAGTCTGTGAAAACATGCATATATTACAGTAGGACCCATGCTAACCTTCCTAGTGTATTGAAATGTACTAGGTGGATGAATATTATTAGGCCAGTAAGATGTAGTAGCTAAAGCACTGGCCTGTTAATTTTAGTACTGGCTTGCCATGAGTTCGAATCTGTCTGTTCTGTGAATCATTACTGTTTGTCTTTAGTTATTATTAGTACAGGAGGGCCCCACGTACACAGCAGGTTAGGTTCCGGTCTATTGTTGTAAAGCAAAAATCACTGTAAAGTGGAACAGCCTTTTTACACTTTAAAATGCATATAAAAGCCTGTTAACATATTCACACTATTGATTGAAAATCGCTGCATTAGCAAAATGCCATAAAGCGAAGCACTGTAAAGCAAGGCCCACCTGTACTTTGGATTGTTGTCTCTTAATTCTTTTTTTAACACTGGCCATCTCCCACTGAGGCAGGGTAACCTGAAAAGAAGAAACATTCACCATCACTCACACTATCTCAATCTTGCTGGAGGCATGCTGATACTACAGGCCAGATGTCCTTCCAAACTGCAAATATTCCCACTCCCTCTTTCAGAGTGCAAGCACTGTACTTTCCACCTCCAGGACTCAAGTCTTAATAAATGTTACCTTGCTCACACTCAGTAGCACACTGTCAAAAAAACCACTTGCCTCCACTCCTATCTAACTTGCTCACACACACCTGCTGGATGTCCTAGGCACTCGCGTACAAAGCCTCTTTTACTCTCTCCAGCCTTTCCTAGGGCGACCCCTACCCCATCTTCCATCCCCACTAAATGTCTAGTATACTTATATTAGCAATTTTCATTTTAAAACTTTTTGTGTAATATCATGAAGAAGGTTCAAATGTAATATTTTATGTTCAGCAGGTACTGTGGTGAACACTCAAGGCAGTCTTTGGTCTTGAGACAGAGAGCTGCACGAAGAAGTCTTCCTCGTGAAACTCCAGAGACTCTCCTCAGTCAGCTAAGCCACCATCAGATGGACACACAAACTGCTGGTCAGAATGGTAATGATCTGTTTATTGCTACAGGAGCAGAGTTTTGCTTGTGATGTGTCATTTTCATTAATATTTTCATTATGTAACTTTTTTAAATTTCCATTTGTAGGACTTATACTTCATCTTAATTTATTTCATTCTTCTACCACTTTTGATAATGGAAAATTTCCCAGTAGCCCTTCAGCTCCATTTTTTTCTTAATTTATGTCTGTGGCATCTTATTATCCTTTATATGTCCTTTTGTATCACTTTATATCCTTATATGTTACGTATCATCATATCTCTTTTCTTCTTATCAGCAGGCGTTGGCATCTTTAGTGTTTTCGGCCTTTCACCAAACTCATATTTTGTTAACTTTGGGATCATTTTTGTATCTGATCCTAGTTTTTTAAAGTGTGGAGACCATAGAGCATCTGCATCTTCTTATTTTGACCTAATACACATTGAAATTGCTTTTTCATCCTACTATATCATATTCACTATATCTTATGCATTTCTCACAATTTCATTTATATTATCTGGTGTCATTTTTATTTAATAATTCCTAGATCACATTCATTGTGTGATTTTCCTAAAATTATCACTTTTTTTTTTTAACCCCGTTCATCTCGCACAAAGGAAGAATGACCCAATAAAAGGTAACACATTCACCATCATTCATTCATTTGCTGTCTTGCCAAAAGTGTGATGACATCACAATTCAGATGGCTCCTCTGACTACAACATCTCCATCCTTCCTTCAGAGTTTAAGCACTGTCCTTCCCACGTCTAAGACTCGGATTTGGCTAACATTGTTTTCCTGAATCCCTCATTACCTTTGGTACTTCGTTTTCACTCCAACATCACAAAGCCTTAAAAACCACTTTTCTCCATACACTCCAATCTAACAGGCTCACACAAGGCAACTGGACGCTCAGGCACCCTAGCACGCAAAACCTCCTTTACCCCATGCTTCCAACCATTCTTAGGATGACCCCTCATCCCCTACCCTTTTTTCCTTTCACCTCAGATTTATGCACCCTTTTTTGTCATCTTATCTCACTCTATCCTCTTTAAATGCCCAAACCACCACCACAACCCTTCTCAGCCTTCTGAATTATACCTTTGGTGTCCCCACACTATCTTCTAATACATGGTATATATCAACATTGAATTGCCTCACTGTTTACTCAACTCATCCAAATTATCTTATGCAGATTTAGTAAGTTGTACAATATTCAGGTTTATTTTATTATTGTTATTATTTGAACTTTCTGGCTACCTGACTACTTCATTCATAAGCTTTACTTCATGATTATTTTAAATATTATTACTTGAGTAAAATCCCATTTGTTTATTATTGATTATATTCTATTAGAAGCTAGTATATAACGTATGACTGCATGTACCAATTATCATGAGAAACCTTGATACATCTAACTTTGCATAGTAGGCCTACATTAGCCCTCCACACACTTTACAGATATTTCTAGTAGTAGCTAGCAGAAGGTAAGATAAGCTCTTATTTTTAGCATTGTAGGACTTTTCATGGAAGTTGTTTGG
Organism: Cherax destructor; assembly: GCA_009830355.1. Classification (NCBI taxonomy): domain Eukaryota; kingdom Metazoa; phylum Arthropoda; class Malacostraca; order Decapoda; family Parastacidae; genus Cherax; species Cherax destructor. The sequence continues at coordinate 136,384 of WNWK01003572.1, forward strand.
CAAATTTGGAGGTCTGGAATGGACCGTAACTATTTTTCCTTGTGTTCTTCACATCGGTAAGCATATTTTAGATTAAATACTGACTTTCAGAAAAGTAACCTACCCAGTATCCTCTGATTGATTTTTTTTTTTTTTTTTTTTTTTGCCCGCTCATTGACCTTGTTGGTCAAAGCTTGTGTGCTCTTTCATTTTTTCAAGGACTTGATGAATTTTGAACCTGTGATTAAATATTCCTTGACCCATCTCTCTAACATAAGACCTCTGAATCTTAAAACTTGTTTTCTTTAATTGGGCAGAAAAACATGCCAACAGAATTGTGAGAGTTTAGTAATGCAGAGAAGAAAGATGAAGGTACAGTGGACCCACGAGTAACGAACACCCCGGAAATCGTACAATTATGTAAGTATAATATTGTAAGTGCTTGTGGAAGTGTATTTTTGGGGGTCTGAAATAGACTAACCTACGTGACATTATTCCTTAAGGGAGTAAATTCGTTCGGTAATGGCACTTGAGCAGGCTTTTGGAATGAAGTTTTTACGTTACTCGGAGGTCCACTGTATACTGTGAAAGTTCAACGGCCCTATCAGACCCTCAGAGTATTTGATAGGATTGATTCCTCCTTATGGAAATAAAAATAGAAATATCATTGATAACATAATAAGACAAAGTAGGTTGATAGGCAGCAACTGCCCAGGGAGGTACTACCGTCCTGCCAAGTGAGTGTGAAACAGAAACCCATAATTGTTTTACATGATGGTAGGATTGCTGGTGTCTTTTTTCTGTTTCATAAACATGCAAGGTTTCAGGTACGTCTTGCTACTTCTACTTACACTTAGGTCACACTAAGTGTAAGTTCTTGTTCTTGTTTATTTCCACTTATCTCCATGGGGAAGTGGAACAGAATTCTTTCTCTGTAAGACATGTGTGTCGTAAGAGACGCATAAAATGTCTTGGGCAAGGGGCTAGTAACTCCTTCTCTTGTATATATTACTAAAGTTTAAAAGAGAAACTTTTGTTTTTCTTTTTAGACCACCCTGCCTCGGTGGGATACAGCCGGTTTGTTGAAAGATGATGCTGAAGAACTTATATAAAATAAAACACCTAAACATGAAAATAATCCTATCTGAAGGCGATAATGAAAAAATGAAATAGTATATAAATAATTATAGTGACTCAAACCTAATTTTTTTTTTTTCTCTCTCAACAAGTCGGCCATCTCCCACCGAGGCAGGGTGACCCAAAAAGAAAGAAAATCCCCAAAAAGAAAATACTTTCACCTCACTCATACATAATCACTGTCTTTGCAGAGGCGCTCAGATACGACAGCTGAGAATAAGTCCCTCCCAGCTGTCACTATCCCAGACCCCTCCTTTAAAGTGCAGGCATTGTACTTCCCATTTCCATGACTCAAGTCCGACTAAATCAATTAATTGGTTTCCCTGAATCCCTTCACAAAATGTTACCCTGCTCACACTCCAACAGCTCGTCAGGTCCCAAAGACCATTCATCTCCATTCACTCCTATCTAACACGCTCACACATGCTTGCTGGAAGTCCAAGCCCCTCGCCCACAAAACAACCTTTACCCCCTCCCTCCAACCTTTTCGAGGACGACCCCTACCCCACCTTCCTTCCCCTACAGATTTATACGCTCTCCAAGTCATTCTACTTTGATCCATTCTCTCTAAATGACCAAACCACCTCAACAACCCCTCTTCAGCCCTCTGACATATACTTTTAGTAACTCCACACCTCCTCCTAATTTCCACACTCCGAAATTTCTGCATAATATTTACACCACACATTGCCCTTAGACAGGACATCTCCACTGCCTCCAGCCGCCTCCTCGCTGCAGCATTTGCAACCCATGCTTCACACCCATATAAGAGTGTTGGTACCACTATACTTTCGTACATTCCCTTCTTTGCCTCCATGGATAACGTTTTTTGTCTCCACATATACCTCAATGCTCCACTCACCTTTTTTCCTTCATCAGTTCTATGGTTAACCTCATCCTTCATAAACCCATCCACTGACAAGTCAACTCCCAAATATCTGAAAACATTTACTTCTTCCATAATCCCTTTCTCCAATGTGATATCCAATTTTTCTTTATTTAAATCATTTGATACCCTCGTCACCTTACTCTTATCTATGTTCACTTTCAACTTTCTACCTTTACACACCCTCCCAAACTCGTCCACTAACCTTTGCAACTTTTCTTTAGAATCTTCCATAAGCACAGTATCATCAGCAAAAAGTAACTGTGTCAACTCCCATTTTGCATTTAATTCCCCATAATTTAATCCCACCCCTCTCCCCAACACCCTAGCATTTACTTCTTTTACAACCCCATCTATAAATACATTAAACAACCATGGTGACATTACACATCCCTGTCTATGACCTACTTTTACCGGGAAGTAATTTCCCTCTCTCCTACACACCCTAACCTGAGCCTCACTATCCTCATAAAAACTCTCTACAACCTTCAGTAACTTACTACCTATGCCATACACTTGCAACATTTGCCACATTGCTCCCCTATCCACTCTATCATATGCCTTTTCTAAATCCATAAATGCAATGAAAACTTCCCTACCTTTATCTAAATACTGTTCACATATATGCTTCACTGTAAACACTTGATCTACACATCCCCTACCCACTCTAAAGCCTCCTTGCTCATCTGCAATCCTACTCTCTGTCTTACCTCTAATTCTTTCAATAATAACCCTGCCATACACTTTACCAGGTATACTCAGTAAACTTCTTTCTTTCAACACGTCGGCTGTTTCCCACTGAAGCGGGGTGGCCCAAAAGGAAAAACGAAAGTTTCTCCTTTTACATTTAGTTATATATACAGGAGAAGGGGTTACTAGCCCCTTGCTCCCGGCATTTTAGTCGCCTCTTACGACACGCATGGCTTATGGAGGAAGAATTCTGTTCCACTTTCCCATGGAGATAACAGGAAATAAAAACAAGAACTAGTAAGAAAATAGAAGAAAACCCAGAGGGGTGTGTATATATATGCTTGTACATGAATGTGTAGTGTGACCTAAGTGTAAGTAGAAGTAGCAAGATGTACCTGAAATCTTGCATTTTTATGAGACAGAAAAAAGACACCAGTAATCCTACCATCACGTAAAACAATTACAGGCTTTTGTTTTACACTCACTTGGCAGGACGGTAGTACCTCCCTGGGTGGTTGCTGTCTACCAACCTACTACTACACATATATACACATATCTTCTTCATCTTTCAACACGTCGGCCGTTTCCCACCGAAGCGGGGTGGCCCAAAAGGAAAAACAAAAGTTTCTCCTTTTACATTTAGTAATATATACAGGAGAAGGGGTTACTAGCCCCTTGCTCCCGGCATTTTAGTCGCCTCTTACGACACGCATGGCTTATGGAGGAAGAATTCTGTTCCACTTCCCCATGGAGATATACACATATCTTCTTCTTCTTCTTTCAACAAATCGGCCGCTTCCCACCAAGGCGGGGTGGCCCAAAGAGAAAAACAAAAGTTTCTCTTTTTAACTTTAGTAATGTTTACAGGAGAAGGGGTTACTAGCCCCTTGCTCCCGGCATTTTAGTCGACTCTTACGACACGCATGGCTTACGGAGGAAGAATTCTGTTCCACTTCCCCATGGAGATATACACATATATACACATTAAATAAGCAGGGTAATATTTTGTGAAGGGATTCAAGGAAACCGGTTAGCCTGAATTGAGTCCTGGAAATGGGAAGTACAAAGCCTGCACTTTAAAGGAGGGGTTTGGGATATTAGCAGATTGGAGTGGCATCTGAACTGTCATATGTGAGTGCCTCTGCAAAAACAGTGATTATGTATGAGTGATGGTGAAAGTGTTGAATGATGATAAAAGTTTTTTCTTTCTTTTTGGGTCACCCTGCCTCGGTGGGAAATGGCCGACGTGTTAAAAAAAAATATTATAGCGGATGGATGGGCTTCCGCAGTGCCGATGTTCTTGGCACGTAGCTCCTAATCACTTGTGGGTTTAGGGAACACTGAGCTGGTGTTGATGTCGAGTGGTCACTGGTAGATGTGACTCTTGAAGAAAACAGGTGACCCCAACAATTGTAGAAATTCTGTAGAACGGAGGTACTTGGAAGAATCGCCCTAAGTGATAGAGTGGCCAGTATTCACCACTTACGAAATGTTTGTGGAGAACAAAAGAATATCTGTAGGACGGTCTAAAAATGTTGGTATATCAGCCACAATTGGAAGAGGAGCTGCAGAGATCCACCTTAAGGTGCAGAACTTTTAACAATGCAGAGTTAAGTTCCAATGATGATGAAGTTCATTAAAAAAAATGTGATGTAATGTCTCAGATCTAAGCATAGATCTTGCTTTCAGAACAAGCATTCCACCTATCAAAATACTACCACCACTCATTCATACGTCCACTCATATCTAATCAACTTTGGTGAAAGTTGTTAGCTCCCTATTGTGTAAGTTGAGGGAGATACCAGTATATATATTACATGTATTGTTTTTTGTTAACTGTCACTAAATTTAATTCCTTTAGTTGCAATAACTCTCATCCTCAGATTTTATTTTTCACTAGCTAAGTTTTATCTTAGCTCATTTTATGTATTGGGTATAAATTATTAACTTCACCTTGTCAATGCACCCAAAAACACCATTTATTTTACAAAGGGGCATTGATCATACTTGTGTTTTTTTTACAAAATATGAAGTCTACCAGAATGATGATAGGTCGTAAATGGAGAAGTGTAGAGTTGTTTTGTTATAAAGACTAGCTCTAATGAAGACCATATGCCATGATTTGAAAGTGAATGTAGTCACATGTCTTACCTAACAAATTAGCTTTTGTGTGCAGAATCAATGATGCTTGAGTTCTCTATTATAATGGAATGAAGGAGCTAGCTTGATGCAGTAAATACATGCCACAGATGAGTGTGATCCTCCTCCCATACTAATAGCTAAAAAATTGTGTAGGAAAAATAGAATTCATGTTCAAGCTCAATTTTTTTGACCGTTTAAAATTTCATCATTAGCTGCACTTAATTTTGCAGGTGTCTAGATGGTCGTTAATCGTAATGTTTGGTGAAGATTCTCCATGTGCCCCTCTTCTTAAAAGGTAATCTGGAATGGAATTTTATGCCCATATTTAATTGACATTACTAGGCTTGAAAACTATCCTGAGGCTAATTTGATTCATATAATAGATTTTTGCCTGATTGTGTAGGTGATAGGTGAGAGAGAGAGTAAATGGACATGAAGTATGGTGTGTGCATTGGTGTACAGTGTGGTGTTAGGGAGACTCGTCACATCCCATGGCTAAATAGTGGTATAGTTTCTCTTTTTAAATATAGCTCGAAGGTTGTGTGGCTGGACAAATATTTTGGAGGAATTTGGAGATAAAATATTGAAATAATTGCAAGGCAAAATTTTCAGTAATTTGCCATGAATAATTCACTGCAGTCAGCTCTTATAAAACTCCTCTATATTGTGTGATTTTTATATATGGAATTGAAAATTACATCCATAACAGAATAGCACATACTATGAAGCCTCTCCTTTGCTATTCAATTTTTTATGTACTTTTTCAATCATTTACAAAGAATCACACTACATGTGGGATTTTTTTTTTTTTTTTTAATAAGAGCTGATGGTACATGACACACACTATATTGTTAGTATTTAGGCACATCTCGTTTTTTATCTTGTACTATAGTGTCTTTTGTGGTGCATTGACAAAACCAGTTTGTTTAAATCAGTGCAAACTGTGCACTTGATTGAAGTTGTGAACTGGTGTCATCATATATGTAATGAATCAAGATGTATTGAATTCAGATACTGAGTTCCACACTTATCAACATGGTTACAGGTACTGTACTATTTCTGTAGGTAAGAATAATTAAGATTTTTTCATTAAAAGTCGAGATATTTTTCTTAATTAAAGGAGGTTCTTACACCTCACAAGTGTGAACATTATGTGTTTATTAGAAATCAAGAAGACACCCTCGTATATTTTGATAAGGGTTTTTGGAGAAAGAGTACCTTGTAGAAAATATGGTTTAACCCAATGCAGCTATTGTACTATTTTTGTGTTATGCTGAAAGGTTTGTGCAATCATACTTCACGGATTTTTATATATTTTGTTTATTCTGTATTTATTTCATTTGCGCATAATCTCTTATACTTATGGTCAGCACTTTCAAGAAGGTGAAGTCCAGTAATATGAAAGCAACCCAGGTACCTGTTTTCATGGAAATGTGGAAGGAATTTCCACTGAGCAGCATTTAAGGTATAAAAATTAGCTCTGTAGCAAAGGATGTGCACCAGATGACCCTATTGGATCCTTGTCAGGTGTGAAGGATGGACAGTAGGATGAAGTTCTTTGGAAGACTTCCTATTACAATTTCAGGAGTGCAAAACCTTCTTTTGTAGTGGAATAGAAAATTAACTGTAATCCTCCTTTTATCACTTAATATTTAAAGTAAAGAATTAAATTTCATTCTCATCTAATGTGACATTAAATAAAACTCTGTAGACTTAATGATGAGTTTTAAACTGTTTTCCAGCTTGGTCATTATTTTTTAAGAAAATTGTTACCTGGAATTTAAATTATTTTGTCTTCTCTGGTACTGCAAAGTCTTTCATTTGTCCAAACACTCCAGCAGTGGTCTTGATGATATCCTTTGTTGTAAGTGCAACATAGAATATTTATTTAGCATAATGGATACAATTACAGATGCTTTTTCAGCAATTCCTGATCCAGCAAGCGTGACAGGCGTGGCTGCGGCATCCCTCGAATATGCAAGTGATACAGACAGTGAAGAGGAAATCACTGCACTTCCCCACGACTCTCTCCCACGTCGTGAAGCTGACAGTGAACTAGATTCAGCAGATTCTGATGCAGACCCTCTTGAACATTCTCAAGTATTTACCACTGAGGAAATAACAAGAATATACCTAGAAAAACTTCAGAGATTAAAGGTGGGTGTGCATAGTGCATCAATCAAGGTGCAAGGCAAGTAGTGGCAGGCTTAGATGTTTCTCTAAACAATACATGCATACTTAAACTGTTATACTGCTGTTATGCTTATATAATATGCAATAATTTTTTTTATCTTGGGTACTTTGTAGGTGGTGGCAGTGGAGTTTAGAGGGAAGTATAAAAGAAGAATATTAAAAAAACACTGAGAAGAGCAAGGTTAATAATGTACGAAATCTAGAGAAACAAAGTTTGGAAGGAAGGAACGCTGGTGAGGGGCTCTTGATCTAGGGAATTGGATCTGTGCTTCAGTTCCCTGAATTAAGCCTGAATACCTTCCACATCCTCCTCCCCTTCCCTACAGGCACTGTATATTCCTATGGGTTTAGCGCTTACCCCTTGATTATAATAATAATCAAGGGAAGGATTATGGGAAAAGGGAATAGGTAGATAACATTCCAGCATAGCTGGAATGTTATCTACCAGCATAGCTGGAATGTTAAGAAATTTGTGGAGAGTAAATAGGAGGATGAATTGAGTGTTGTGGTGTTGCAACTTTTGTAAGAGTGTGAGGCATAGTTTAACTGAGGATGAGTCTGGAGGCAGTATAGTTGTCCTCTTTCAAATTAATTTGCAATGTGAATAATTTGAAAATAATGAGTGAATAAATTAGGAAACAGTTGATGGTATTAACCCTTTGGGGGTCGACAGGCCTTCTCAGGAAAGTGTTCCTGGGGTCGAAAATTTTTTGGAAAAAAAAAAATTAATTTTTTCTTATGAAATGATAGAGAATCTTTTTCCGATCATAACGCCACCAAAATTATGAAATTTGATCGAAAACTAACGGAATTATGCTTTCGCGAAGTTAGCGGTAGCCATGACACTTACGCATCGGCGATTTTGCCCACTTTGAGCCCTCTTTTCGACAAATTCCAATGTTTCAGTCTCCTAAAATTATAGCTATTTCGCTAGAACTACATTTCTTCTATCGATTGAGTACAAGAAACCGCCTATTTACCAATTTCATCTACCCAAAATAGTGGTCAGAAAATGGCAATTTTCTAATTTCACACAAATTTCAAACGATGCAGATTTCAAAATAGGGTCCAGAGTAAACAAGGCAGACATTCCTGGCACTAAAATAACATGTTCTCTGTTCATTAGTCACGTCTCCAGGCCCCTGTTCCATTACTTTTGCTTTTCATTTTGAATTTTTATTCTTACAAAAAATAGAAGATTTACTGTTATGTATACAACTGCATCATTGTAAAATTTTTATAAATAATATCAGAGCACTAGTGCATGAATATAAGATTCGCCAGTTGATGTGTATTGGAGGCATGGTGTGATTTGTTTACTCTTGAACATCGTCAAAAATCGAACATTTTCGCTACTTTGAGCTCAATTTCAAGGTACTTGTCATTGTCATACCATTCAAAATCATCTCTATTTCTGTAATATATCTTCCATTCTATCAAATGAGACCAAGAAAACGAGAATACATCAATAAAAACCATACGAAAATCGACTGCAAAGTCGCTGTTTTAATCGAAAAAAACAGTCAGAGTTTTTTTCTCTCATTATGCAGTGTGTAGTGCAGGATTTTTTTTATACTGCGCACACTGACCACACAGACCCATTCTATCACATCTAGGCCTAACAGCCTGTTTCTGCTTGATTTGAGGGCGCTAGAATTTAGGCGTACTAGTACGTCAATAACCTCAGTGCGTAAGACGTACTAGTACGACCAAAACCCCGAAAGGGTTAACCACACTTTAGTTTTGGAGGTGATAAATTCAGTTCCTACATGAGGGAAGATTGAGATTCTTTCTAAAAATAAATTGCTGTTGTCAGTGTAACTAAATATTGTTATTTGTTGGTATATTTCTTTTCTTGCAGTCCATGTATATAGGCGAGTACAAAAGACTTGCCCACATTTTGCGAGAGAGCAGAAGAAAATATCTACAGTCACTACGGTTAGAGAAGGAAACCATGGGTAAGTTTTTTGTTTGGTTTTCTCATTCAAGCTCCACTTCTATTTCTGTGACTTTAGAACATGTTTTTTTTATATAAAGTTTGAAGGCAAAATCAGTTATTTTAATCTTTGCATGACTTGAAGCCTGTATAGAGTGTATAGCACTATCATTATTTTAAGAGAGCAATTTTTTACCCCAAGTCAGTATCCATGCTCAACCTAAAACAACACCAGAAGAGAGAGCTGCATATGATCAGCTTCGGGCAATGAATCGTTATCACAAGCACCTTGGTACACATTCACTTCTTTACCGCCAGCAACTAGAACGTCGCCTCCAGGTGTGTAACTTGTGTCTATTACTTAATGATTCTTGATGTTCTGATGTAATTATGAAATGTAGATCTTTGTTGGAATACATACCTGTGACCTTTCATACCCTTTTTTTACCCATATATTTTTCTGTTTACAATTGGTGTCAGGTAACTGAAGGAGTAAACTATAAGCCAGGCCTAAGTGTTGGATGTGTAAAATGTATCTACAGTGAGGGGTCATGGCGTTGTGGGGAAAAATCCATTCCTCTCTCCAAGTTTTGTTCAAAGCATATTTTACATGTGAGTACATTAGTCTTTTATTAATTTTATCTACTATGTGTAATATGGCTTCATTATTTCCTTAAATATCGAATTGTTGGCTCAAAGATTCTCAATAACAGGAAGAGCTATACTTTTTGTATCAGTTTTCTGATTTAACTTGTAATGGTTTACCTAAAGTGTTGCATTGTCCTTTAATATGTAATTGGAAGAAGTGATTAGGAATATATCAGGATTTTCACCCATGTAGTGTGATACCATGTCTTAATTTTTTTACTGAATTGCTATTACATTGTAGTACTGTATAAGAGCTGATGCCACCAAATTTTTTCTGGCATATTTTCAAGGATTAATATGCTGTATTTAAATTTTACTCTGGGAAAATTGTTTTAAGTCAAACCTTTTGTCATTTTCAATTTATGCTATATAGGGGCTTAGATATATGAATTGAATGCAGCTTTTCAGGTGATGGTTTGACTTAAAACAATTTTCCCAGAGTAAAATTTAAATACAGCATATTAATCCTTGAAAATATGCCAGAAAAAATTTGTATTAGACACATTCTTTAAAGTTAATTTTTCTTTTTACAGGATTCTAATCAGGTTTTGTTTGGAGCTTGTGGTGTGAGAAGATGTGGTGATGACCAGTGTTCTGTTCCAGTTGTATTTCTACCTTATAGAAACACTTGCATCTACCATACTCCTATACCGGATCCTTTGGTTAGTACTGTATAATCACTTTAGTACTGTACCATGTTTTTTTTTTTTTTTTTTTTTTTCAACAAGTCGGCCGTCTCCCACCGATTTAAACATAATTCCCTGATTTGCTTTATTCCATGAAAACCTACATCCATCCATTCTAATTAATCTGCTCTCCACATTCCCTGTCCTGGATGCTAGTGATTTTTCATCACAAACTTATTATACCGAGCTAGATTTGGTCATATTCTATACTAAATACAGTTCTATATATTGGCTGTTTGGAGTGACATCTAAACTGTCGTATCTAAGCGCCTCTGCAAAGACAGTGATTATGTGTGAATTATGGTGGAAATGTTTCCTTTTTGTGTCACCTTGCCTCGGTGGGAGACGGCTGACGTGTTGAATAAAAAAGTGGGTAAAAATGTTGTGGAGGGAGTAGTAGGTAAATTTGGGGTGCCAGGGGTAAATGTAAATGGGGAACCATTAATTGAGCTATGTGTAGAAAGAGGTTTGGTAATAAGTAATACATATTTTATGAAAAAGAGGACAAATAAATATACAAGGTATGATATAGCACGTAAGGAAAGTAGTTTGTTGGATTATGTATTGGTGGATAAAAGGTTGATGGGTAGGCCTCAGGATGTACATGTTTATAGAGGGTCAACGGATATATCTGATCATTATTTGGTTGTAGCTACAGTTAGAGTAAAAGGTAGATGGGACAAAAAGAAAATGGCAACAGCAAGTAAGAGAGAGGTAAAAGTGTATAAACTAAGGGAGGAGGAAGTTAGGGTGAGATATAAGCAACTATTCGCAGAAAGGTGGGCTAGTGCAAGTATGAGTAGTGGGGGGGTTGAAGAGAGTTGGGAAAGTTTTAAAAATGCAGTATTAGAATGTGGGGCAGAAGTTTGTGGCTATAGGAGGGTGGGTGCAGGAGGAAAGAGGAGTGAGTGGTGGAATGAAGAAGTAAAGGGTGTGATAAAAGAGAAAAATGTAGCTTATGAGAGGTTTTTACAAAACAGAAGTATTAATAGAAGAGCAGAGTATATGGAGAGTAAAAGAAAGGTGAAGAGAGTGGTGAGAGAGTGCAAAAGAAGAGCAGATGAAAGAATGGGAGAGGCTCTGTCAAGAAATTTTGCTGAAAACAAGAAAAAATTTTGGAGTGAGATAAACAAGGTTAGAAAGCCTAGGGAACGAATAGATTTGTCAGTTAAAAACAGAGTAGGGGAGTTAGTAGATGGGGAGCTGGAGGTATTGGGTAGATGGCGGGAATATTTTGAGGAACTTTAAAATGTCGATGAAAAAAGGGAGGCCGTAATTTCATGTACTGGCCAGGGAGGTACAACATCGTTTAGGAGTGAAGAAGAGCAGGATGTGAGTGTGGGGGAGGTGCGTGAGGCATTACGTAGAATGAAAGGGGTAAAGCAGCTGGAACTGACGGGATCATGACAGAAATGTTAAAAGCAGGGGGGGGGATATAGTGCTGGAGTGGTTGGTATTTTTGTTTAATAAATGTATGAAAGAAGGGAAGGTACCTAGGGATTGGCAGAGAGCATGTATAGTTCCTTTATATAAAGGGAAGGGGGATGAAAGAGAGTGTAAAAATTATAGGGGAATAAGTTTACTGAGTATACCAGGTAAAGTGTATGGCAGGGTTATTATTGAAAGAATTAGAGGTAAGACAGAGAGTAGGATTGCAGATGAGCAAGGAGGCTTTAGAGTGGGTAGGGGATGTGTAGATCAAGTGTTTACAGTGAAGCATATATGTGAACAGTATTTAGATAAAGGTAGAGAAGTTTTTATTGCATTTATGGATTTAGAAAAGGCATATGATAGAGTGGATAGGGGAGCAATGTGGCAAATGTTGCAAGTGTATGGAATAGGCAGTAAGTTACTGAAGGCTGTAAAGAGTTTTTATGAGGATAGTGAGGCTCAGGTTAGGGTGTGTAGGAGAGAGGGAGATTACTTCCCAGTAAAAGTAGGTCTTAGACAGGGATGTGTAATGTCACCATGGTTGTTTAATATATTTATAGATGGGTTGTAAAAGAAGTAAATGCTAGGGTGTTGGGGAGAGGGGTGGGATTAAATTATGGGGAATTAAATGCAAAATGGGAGTTGACACAGTTACTTTTTGCTGATGATACTGTGCTTATGAGAGATTCTAAAGAAAAGTTGCAAAGGTTAGTGGATGAGTTTGGGAGAGTGTGTAAAGGTAGAAAGTTGAAAGTGAACATAGAGAAGAGTAAGGTGATGAGGATATCAAACGATTTAAATAAAGAAAAATTGTATATCACATTGGAGAGAGGGATTATGGAAGAAGTAAATGTTTTCAGGTATTTGGGAGTTGACGTGTCAGCGGATGGGTTTATGAAGGATGAGGTTAACCATAGAATTGATTAAGGAAAAAAGGTGAGTGGTGCGTTGAGGTATCTGTGGAGACAAAAAAACGTTATCCATGGAGGCAAAGAAGGGAATGTACGAAAGTATAGTGGTACCAACACACTTATATGGGTGTGAAGCATGGGTTGCAAATGCTGCAGCGAGGAGGAGGCTGGAGGCAGTGGAGATGTGCTGTCTAAGGGCAATGTGTGGTGTAAATATTATGCAGAAATTTCGGAATGTGGAAATTAGAAGGTGTGGAGTTACTTAAAGTATTTGTCAGAGGGCGGAAGAGGGGTTGTTGAGATGGTTTGGTCATTTAGAGAGAATGGATCAAAGGAGAATGACTTGGAGAGCGTATAAATCTGTAGGGGAAGGAAGGCGGGGTAGGGGTCGTCCGAGAAAAGGTTGGAGGGAGGGGGTAAAGGAGGTTTTGTGGGCGAGGGGCTTGGACTTCCAGCAAGCATGTGTGAGCGTGTTAGATAGGAGTGAATGGAGACGAATGGTTTTTGGGACATGACGATCTGTTGGAGTGTGAGCAGGGTAACATTTTGTGAAGGGATTCAGGGAAACCAGTTAATTGATTTAGTTGGACTTGGGTCCTGGAAATGGGAAGTACAATGCCTGCACTTTAAAGGAGGGGTCTGGGATAGTGACAGCTGGGAGGGACTATTCTCAGCTGTCGTATCTAAGCGCCTCTGCAAAGACAGTGATTATGTATGAGTGTGGTGAAAGTGTTGAATAATGATGAAAGTATTTTCTTTTTGGGGATTTTCTTTATTTTTGGGTCACCCAGCCTCGGTGGGAGACGGCCAATTTGTTGAAAAAAAAAAATCAAATTTTTCCATTTAATTTACCTCAGTTTTGCTAATATAACACTGTTCCACTTCCATGGGGAAGTGGAACAGAATTCTTCCTTCGTAAGCCATACGTGTCGTAAGAGGCGACTAAAATGCCAGGAGCGAGGGGCTAGTAGCCCTTTCTGCATACATTAATGAATTTAAAAAGAGAAATTTAAATTTTTCTTTTTAAGAACATTTTTTTTTTTTTTTTTTTATTAACACATCGGCCGATTCCCACCAAGGCAGGGTGGCCCGAAAAAGAAAAACTTTCATCATCATTCACTCCATCACTGTCTTGCCAGAAGGGTGCTTTACACTACAGTTATAAAACTGCAACATTAACACCCCTCCTTCAGAGTGCCGGCACTGTACTTCCCATCTCCAGAACTCAAGTCCGGCCTGCCGGTTTCCCTGAATCCCTTCATAAATGTTACTTTGCTCACACTCCAACAGCACGTCAAGTATTAAAAACCATATGCCTCCATTCACTCCTATCAAATACGCTCACACATGCTTGCTGGAAGTCCAAGCCCTCGCACACAAAACTTCCTTACCCCCTCCCTCCAACCTTTCCTAGGCCGACCCTACCCGCCTTCCCTCCACTACAGATTTATACACTCTCGAAGTCACTCTGTCTCGTTCCATTCTCTCTACATGTCCAAACCACCTCAACAACCCCTCCTCAGCTCTCTGAACAATCGTTTTGGTAATCCCGCACCTCCTCCTAATTTCCAAACTCCGAATTCTCTGCATTATATTCACACCACACATTGACCTCAGACATGACATCTCCACTGCCTCCAGCCTTCTCCTCGTTGCAACATTCATCACCCATGCTTCACACCCATATAAGAGCGTTGGTATAACTATACTCTCATACATTCCCCTCTTTACTTCCATGGACAAGGTTCTTTGTCTCCACAGACTCCGAAGTGCTCCACTCACCCTTTTCCCCTCATCAATTCTATGATTCACCTCATCCTTCATAGACCCATCCGCCGACATGTCCACTCCCAAATATCTGAATACATTCACCTCCTCCATACTCTCTCCCTCCAATCTGATATCCAATCTTTCGTCACCTATTCTTTTGTTATCCTCATCACCTTACTCTTTCCTATATTCACTTTCAATTTTCTTCTTTTACACACCCTACCAAATTCATCCACCAACCTCTGCAGCTTCTCTTCAGAATCTCCCAAAAGCACAGTGTCATCAGCAAAAAGCAACTGTGACAACTCCCACTTTGTATTTGCTTCTTTATCTTTTAGCCCAACACCTCTTGCCAAGACCCTCGCATTCACTTCTCTTACAACCCCATCTATAAATATATTGAACAACCACGGTGACATCACACATCCTTGTCTAAGGCCCACTTTTACTGGGAAATAGTCCCTTCCCTCCTACACACTCTAACCTGAGCCTCACTATCCTCATAAAAACTCTTCACTGCTTTCAGTAACCTTCCTCCTATTCCATACACCTGCAACATCTGCCACATTGCCCCCTATCTACCCTATCATACGCCTTTTCCAAATCCATAAATGCCACAAAACATCTTTACCCTTATCCAAATACTGTTCACCTATATGTTTCACTGTAAACACTTGGTCTACACACCCCTACCTTTCCTAAAGCCCCTTGTTCATCTGCTATCCTGCTTTCTGTTTTACTCTTAATTCTTTCAATAATAACTCTACCATACACTTTACCAGGTACACTCAACAGACTTATTCCCCTATAATTTTTGCACTCTCTTTTGTCCCTTTGCCTTTATACAAAGAACAATACACGCTCTCTGCCAATCCCTAGGTACCTTACCCTCTTCCATACATTTATTAAATAATAGCACCAACCACTCCAAAATTATATCCCCACCTGCTTTTAACATTTCTATCTTTATCCCATCAATCCCAGCTGCCTTACCCCTTTCATTCTACCCACTGCCTCACGAACTTCCCTACACCCACAACTGGCTCTTCCACACTCCTACAAGATGTTATTCCTCCTTGCCCTACACACGAAATCACAGCTTCCCTGTCTTCATCAACATTTAACAAATCCTCAAAATATTCTCTCCATCTTCCCGATACCTCTAACTCTCCATTTAATAACTCTCCTCTCCTATTTTTAACTGTCAAATCCATTTGTTCTCTAGGCTTCCTCAACTTATTAATCTCATTCCAAAACTTTTTCTTATTTTCAACAAAATTTGCTGATAACATCTCACCCACTCTCTCATCTGCTCTCTTTTACATTGCTTCACCACTCTTTTAACCTCTCTTTTCTCTCCATATACTCTTCCTCCTTGCATCACTTCTACTTTGTAAAAACCTCTCATATGCTAACTTTTTCTCCTTACTACTCTCTTTACATCATCATTCCACCAATCGCTCCTCTTCCCTCCTGCACCCACTCGCCTGTAACCACAAACTTCTGCTGAACACTCTAACACTACATTTTTAAATCTACCCCATACATTTTCGACCCCATTGCCTACACTCTCACTAGCCCATCTATCCTCCAATAGTTGTTTATATCTTACCCCAACTGCCTCCTCTTTTAGTTTATAAACCTTCACCTCTCTTTTACTTACTGATTCTATTTTCCTTGTATCCCATCTACCTTTTACTCCCACTGTAGCTATAACTAAAAGTGATCTGATATATCTGTGGCCCCTCTATAAACATGTACATCCTGAAGTCTACTCAACAGTCTTTTATCTACCAATACATAGTCCAACAAACTACTGTCATTACGCCTACATCATATCTTGTATACTTATTTATCCTCTTTTTCTTAAAATATGTATTACCTATAACTAAACCCCTTTCTATACAAAAGTTCAATCAAGGGCTCCCATTATCATTTCACCTGGCACCCCAAACTTACCTACTACACCCTCTCTGCATGTTTCTCCCACTTTAGCATTTGGGTCCCCTACCACAATTACTCTCTCATTTGGTTCAAAAGTTCCTATACATTCGCTTAACATCTCCCAAAATCTCTCTCTCTCCTCTACACTCCTCTCTTCTCCAGGTGCATACACGCTTATTATGACCCACTTTTCGCATCCGACCCCTTTTT